>JASDQU011100229.1:15987-31880 GCA_032191745.1 Picea mariana | reverse complement strand
CATAAGGGCAGAACTCACAGATAATTTAAAGTGGGTGAGCATGTGTTCCTGAAAGTAAAATCCATGAGAAGTTCCCTGAAGTTGGGAAATTGTTCAAAACTAGCAACACATTACTATGGACCATTTGAAATCTTGGAGAGGATTGGTCCTATAGCATATATGATTTCCTTATCGACATCCATGTGTATTCATAACGTATTCCATGTGTCCTTGCTTAAAAGGTATGTACCTCATTCTAACCATCTCATTGATTGGAATATGATCCATGTGGAGAAAGAGTGTGACTTTCAAGTGCATATGATGTGCATATTGGACTAGAAGATCAAGCAGCTCCGAAATCGAGCCGTATGGCTAGTAAAGGTCCAATGGACTTGGTATGGTCCTGAAGATGCAACTTGGGAGCACGAGGATTCTATGCAGGTAGAATACCCACATGTTTTTGAAGACTTTTGAAATTTTGGTTGTATATGTGTATATGTTGAACTATGGACAATGCATAAATAAGGTGGAGGGGAATGCAATACCCCTAGGCCAAACCCCAATTGAAAATATAAAAGTAAATGAACAAATAGGCTCGTGAGCCATGACATTTTTGGCTAGTGTGCCTTTGTGTAAATGTATTCTGAGGCCAAAGTGCTTATGTGCTTAGTAGGCTATAGAGATAGATGCTAAAATGGTCAGTGAGCCATCATTGTAATTTGTAATCACACGTAATTTTTTATGAAAACAAATCACTGATGCATACCAACCATGTAAAAGAGTATGGGGGGATAAACTCGACTAGATAGGGAAAGAGGGCTTAATCTCAAAGGAATATTATATCAATATTCCTTAAAGTATAAAGTATGGATATGAGTATATCCTAAGTTTATAAAGTGAGGGGACACGATATTTCCTTGAGTGTCATGTGCCATATAAGGCACATGCAAATATAAGAGAGAGGCATAGTGTATTTGGGGGGATTCATGATTTTTATTCATTCATGAAGTTGTTACCATACCATGTTGTTATGATACCTGTTCTGGTACCTGTACCCTGGTGAGGTTGGGACATAGATTGAAAAAGTGTATTTTCATGCCCGTGAGTAGCTTCTATAGGGGACAAACTACTCAAGATTTGTTTCCTGGTGTGTTGGGAAATAACTACAGGGCTCTAAGACTTCATGTTCATTCTATTTCTGAAGCCCCAGAAGGGAAGTGGGGTAGCCGAGGGATTGTTGAGTAGAGAAGGGGAACATTTCCTGGGGGGGACAAACATGTGGGGAGTGAGAGATTGTAGGATATTTGCAACAGTTGAGCACCTTGGATTGAACAATTTTTGTTTATTATCAAACCATAGACTAGATTAGGATTCCCTTTCCCTGGTAGAGTTTACCCCCAACTTAGGGGTGAACCATTGGTGAGATTTATGAGTAGTGTGGACTAAGGCTGGGACGAACGTGGAAGGTATTCATGCAATTAGTGTTCTTTTAAATTAAATCTAAGTGTCTATCATGTGAACATTTCCATTATTCCTACGAATCATGGTGTTCTGTTATGAAATCTCTGTTACTTATGCATATGAATTATTATTGTTGAATGTTGTTATTACTTTCACATAACACTATTCATTTGAAGAACATATCAATAGAATAAATTAGTATCAGAGTATTGAATTATTTTTGATGTGGCATGGCCCAGCCTAGGTGGTTGGGAACGCTACAATGCGATATCAGAAGAATTTTTCCTAATGTGGTAACGTATTTGGGGGGATTCTTCACTTTCATTCATTGATGGAGTTGTTACCATACCATGTTGTTATGACACCTATTCTGATACCTTTACCCTGGTGAGGTTGGGAGTTGGATTGAAGAAGTGGGTTGTCAGGATAGTGATTGACTTATCTAGGGGAGAAACTAGAGATTTGTTTCCTAGTGCACTGGGAAATAGCTATAGGGCTCTGAGACTTCCTGTCTGTCCTGTTGTTGAATCCCCAAAAGGGAAGTGGTGCAACCGAGGGATTTTTGAGCAGAGAATGGGCACACTTCCTGAGGTGGGACATGCATGTGGGGACTGAAAGACTATAGACTAGTTGCAGCAGTTAGGCACCCTAGATTGAACAATTTTTGGTGCTTATCAGATCAGGACTGACTTATGATTCCCTTTCCCTGGTAGATTTTATCCTCATCGTGGGGGTGACCCATTGGTGAGAGTTATGAGAAATGCGGTGAAAGGATGGGAGGAACATTGAAGGTCTACACACAATTGGTGTTATTTTAAATTAAAGATAAGTGTCTATCATGTGTTATTTCCATTACTGTTATGAATTATGGTGTTCTCTTATGAAATCTTTTTTAATTATGCGTATGAATTATTGTTGTTGAATGTTGTTATTACTTCTGCATAACACTGTTCATTTGAAGAACATATCAGTAGACTAAATTAATATAAGAGTCTTGAAGAATTTTGTATGTGTTGTGGCCCACTCTGGGTGGCTGGGTATGCTGCAACGTGGTATCAGAAGAATTTTTTGTAATGTGGTAATGGGAACGTTACAAGTTGGTATCAGAGAATTTTTGTGGAGTATTAGTAATGAGGGACATTACAAAGTGGTATTAGATATATAGTTTTCAACACTGAGCCTGCATGGGCCTTTTAGAAGAACACATAAGTGAAATTACAAAATTTGCAAGAAAACTGTCTAACAAAATGTTAGAAGAGTTCATTTGCAATTGTTCAAATATTTTTTACAATGAAATTAGGAAAATTTTATGGAATATGGAAGAATTGAACTCAGGTATTAAAAATTCCAAATTTAGTCTTTAATTGAGCATATTTGGGTCCATAAATGGTCGGAAAGAGAAATTATAGGGTGGCTATGATGCCCAAGATAGAATTGAGGCAAAAATTTGGCAAAAGCCTGAATTATCAGAGAATAATTCAAGACAAATTGAAGGAACAAGAGGTGAAATTTAAAGAGTAGGGAATTGTAACTCCACCAAAATAATTGCGAAAATGAGGTTTTCATAAAATTTCAAAAATAAGCAAAATCCAAAAAATTTAGGTATTTTTTCCATGCGATGACGTCAATAGGACATGGAGGCCACATGCTAGTTGATGTGGTAGACTAAAGACATGTACTTCCATAGTGGGAGTTACATGCTGGGTGAGATGACAGTTGGAAGGTGATGTGGATCCATGTGACCATTTAACTGTTAGTTCCATGAAAACACAGTAAGCTCTTGGGTTTTTTCTAAGTGTTAAGCTATCATGGAGTGTAGAGAGAATTGGGGGTATGGTAAGAGGTACAGTTCTTCCACAGACCCGTGAAATCATGGTAAGAAATGGAAAAATTGGCTAATTCCTAAGGATCGGTCGGATGGACTTAAGAACACAAGGTTACAAGAATGATGAGTTCGCGAGCCTGCGAGTCCCTGAAGACGGAAAAATGGTTAAGTGTGGAACTTCTCGTATAGACATATGAAAATAAAATAAGAAACATGATTCCATGAGACTTCCACCCGCTAGTTCATGGATATAGTAAATTTTCTAAGTATGTGATCAAGTTAAGGATGATGGAACGCGAGAGTGTATTTTGAAGGTCGCGAAAGTTTGAAGGAAAGAAATCAATACCTTAGAATCGCGATGAAATATTTTAACAATCAAGATCTAATTTGAAGATAATTAGACGGTGATTGAACATCGAAGCTAGGATGATTGAGATAATAAATTATCTTCCATGTAGTGCCATTAATAGTCTTCCTTCTCAAATAATTTGAAGGAGGGAGACGAGAATTAGTCAGGTGGATTTGTGGATAGAGGAGTCCATGTATTCATTCAAGAATATAAAAAAAAAAGGATAATAAGAATTCACAAAAAATCAGAAACAAATTATTTCTGATAGAATTCTGAAGAACAAAATGTTGTATAAAATGATGGATTTGTTAAATTCTTGTAGCCTTATAAATCATGTTGCATACACATTTTGTAGAACCAAGAGCATAATTCGACAAAAGAAGGATTCAACAGGAAGATAACTAAACCAAGAGATAGATGATTCCTAAGGAAATTACAATTATGAAGATGAAGGAAAAATATTTGGTATGGGTGTGGATGCTACAGTAATAGAATCCAATGTGCATGGAGTAGATAGAAAGGGAGAGAGCATGAACTTAGTGGAGACCATACAAAAGGTTTCAAAAGGGTGTCCAAAGTTATAAACCTGATAATGAGAATCTTATGATAGCCAAGGAGTATCAAAAAGGATTTAACATCAAGATAATGCAGAGCTTGGACAGAATAGAGAAGAAGATAGATAAGGAGACTGAGTCAAGAAAAACAAGGAGTCACTAGTCCCATGATAAGAGGATAAGAGCCAGGAGTGCTTGTAGGCATCACCATTACTCCCAAGGTATTCAACTAGGAGAATACATAGTAGTTCAAGTCAATCCCCTATCAAGAAGCATAATACGAAGTCTGGGGTGGGTGAGCTACAAGGAGAAATGGACAAAATCAAGCCTCCTACATTTGATGGTGAGCACAAGAAGGATGAGTTTGTTGAGACATGGCTTCTAGGCATGAGGAAATATTTTCAATTTCATAAATACTCTTCACAAGCAGAAGGAAGAATTTCCATCTATCATCTCAAGGGAAAAATATCAATGTGGTGGGACCAATTTGTGCAGGTGCAACATATTGATGAGAGGAAGGTTACTTGGAGGTATTTCAAGAAGTATTTTCAAAATAAATACCTGAATAATCGATAGTATGACAAAAGAATGAAGGAGTTATTTGAACTCAAGCTTGGGAGTATGACCATAGATGAATATGAAAGGAGGTTTCTAAAGTTGTTGAAGTATGTTTATTTCATCAAGGATGAGAAAGTTACGATTCAAAGGTATTTGAGTGGGCTGCCATCATTTAATAGCGATAATATACAATATGATGATCCCAAAACATTGGAAGAAACCATAAGGTGAGCTAAATTCCTTTATGATCAACATAAAGGAAGAGAAACTTTCCAAAAATCTTGGGAAGACAAGAAGAAAAAAAAGATAGAACAGAGGAAGAAAATAACTAAGCCACCATTCTTAAAAAATATTTCTCAAGGAAAACCATATTCTACAGAACCCAGAATGGCCGATACATTGGGGTAAAGACCATGGAAACCACCTATTCAATGTTGGGGTTGTGGGGGAGATCATATGCACAAAGATTTCCCTCAAATAGGTGAAAAGTGAGGACTTTTCGCAATGCACAACAAGTTGATAAAGTAGAGGACATGGGAAAAAATGTACCTAGGATCCACGTATCCCTAGATAACAAGCAAGATGAGTTTCAGACACATATGATTGAACTAGAAGATAAGATCAACAACCAAACCATTGCCATTTTAATTAATTCGGGAGCTAGTCATAGTTATCTAGATCCTAAGATGGTGGAAATATTTCAATTTCTAAGAAGCAAGCTTGGAAAATATTGATTGGTGTAGCTGGCTACATGAGATACAAGAAAAATTAATGAGATGGTTAAGGCATCCCCAATGGACATGAATGGACTAAGCACCAGGGAAGATTTGAACATCCTATGTTTAGGTTCGTATGCATTCCTAATTGGTATGGATTGGTTGGACCAACATAATTTTTTCCTAGAATGTTATAATAAGACATTTAATTGCTTGGACGAGGAAGGGAACTTAAGGATAGTACAAGGAATTCCTAAGGAAATAACCATCAGAGAAGTTCCAGACTTACAGTTGAAGAAAAGTTACAAGAAATGATGTCAAATTTTTGCAACACATATGGAAGAGACACCTAAAAATAAGGTGTAAAATATTGAAGATTATGCGATCCTAAAAGATTTTGAATATGTATTTAAAGAAATACCAAGATTTCTACCCAAGAAAGATATTGATTTCTCCATAAATTTGATACCTAGAGTAGCCCCAGTATCCAAAAATCCTTATAAGACAAGTAAACCACAATTGAAGGAGTTACAAATGCAGCTAGAAGAGCTTCTGAAAAAGGGGTATATATGCTTGAGTGTGTCACCTTGGGGTGCCCCAATATTATTTATGAAGAAAAATGATGGAATGTTGATATTTTTCATTGACTTAAGGAAGTTGAATAAGGTAACTGTGAAGAACAAGTATCCTTTACCAAGGATAGATGACCTCTTTGATCAAATGAAAGATGCAAAAATATTCTCCAAGATTGATCTCAGGTTAGGATATCATCAGGTAAGAATTAAATAAGAATACACTAGAAATACTTTTTTTAGAAAAAGGTATGGCCATTATGAGTTCACAATGGTTCCATTTGGGTTATCAAATGTCTCAGTTGTCTTCATGTGTCTAATGAATGGTATTTTCAAAGATTACTTAGATATGTTTGTCATTTTCTTCTTGGATGACATTATTATATATTCTAAGACTGATAAGGAGCATGCACATCACTTGAGGATGGTATTGCAGTTATTGAGGGAGCATCAATTGTATGCCAAATTGAGCAAGTGCTCATTCTTTCATAAGAAAATTCATTATTTGAGCCATATCATTTCAAAAGAAGGAATAACAATATATCTAGAAAAGATAAGGGCCATTAAAGGATGGAAAACATCAAGGAATGTCTCAGAGGTGATATTATTTATGGGCCATTCAGGTTATTATAGGAGATTCAATGAAGGATTCTCAAAGATTGTACACCCAATCACTTCCTTGCAGAAGAAGGGTGTGAAGTTTCTATGGACATCTGATTGCGACATAAGTTTCCGACACTTGAATAATTTTTTGACAAGTGCTCCAATATTAAGAATTGATGATCCAAATGAAGACTTCATTGTATGCATTCATGCATGTAAAGAGGGACTTGGTGGAGTCCTTGGTCAGAATGGGTATGTGGTGTGCTATGAATCAAGAAAAATAAAGGAGAATGAAAGGAACTATGTTACTCATGATTTGGAATTGGAAGTCATAGTGCATTCCTTGAAGATGTGGAGGCACTACTTCATGTGAAAAATATTTGAGTTGAGGAAAAACCATGGTGGTTTGAGATATTTATTTGTAAATCCAAATCTAAATTCCAGGCAAAGCAGGTGGTTAGAATTCCTCAGTGAATATGACTTTGATATAAAGCATATCAAGGAGAAAGAGAACAAGGTAGATGATGCACTCAACCGAAGGGTGCATGAGATGCATGCTACAACCATTAGCATGTGCCAATCGTATTTGAAATACATAATCTTAGAGGATGCAAAATCATATTTATTGTACATGGAAATAAAGAAAAAAATACAACAAGGTATTTTGTCGCAGAAAAGTGAATAATATAAGCTAGAAAAATATGAAATTCTCATGTACTGGGGTAGAATTTATGTGCCAAATTCTCAAGTTTTGAAAAATATGATTTTAAAAGAAATTCATAATGTGCCTTTTGTTGGGTAGGTTACCAGAAAACTATTGCAATTGTCAAGAACCAATATTATTGGCCAGGCATGAAGAACGAAGTTGTTAATTTTATTTCCAAGTGTATGGAATGATAAAAGGTCAAGGATGAGCATATACACCCAATTGGTTTGCTACATCCATTTCCCATTCCTGAGTGGAAATGGGAAGTTGTAACAACAAATTTCATCACGAAACTACCCATAACAAAAAAGAAGCATAATTCAATCATGGTAGTGGTGGATATTCTTACTAAAGATGCCCATTTTATTCTAGTAAAGCTCACACACAAGGAAACCAACATCGTTGATATTTATATGAGAGAAATTTCTTGACTACATGGTATACCTAAGACAATTGTGTTTGACAAAGATCCAAAATTTACATCAATTCTTTGGAAAGGATTATTCAAGGGATTCAGAACAAATCTGAATTTTAGCACAACTTATCATTCAAAGTCAGATGGGTAGACAGAAAGGGTGAATCAGGTGATAGAAAACATGTTAAGGATGTATGTGATGGATACACCATCCAAATGGGAGGATTATTTGCATTTGGTATAATTTTATTATAACAATGGCTACCAAACATCTCTAAATATGATCCCATTTGAGCCACTTTATGGCAGAAAGTGCAACACACTAGTGAGTTTGGACAACCCAATAGACAGAGTATTGGTTGAGCCAAAACTACTTAAGGAAATGGAAGAGCAGATGATGAAAATAAAACAGAATTTATAGGATTCTCAGGATAAGAAGAAAAGCTATGCTGATAAGGGTAGGACTCACGGAGAATTTAAAGTGGGTGAGCATGTGTTCTTGAAAGTAAAAGTGAGGAGAAGTTCCCTGAAGTTGGGAAATTGTTCAAAACTAGCAACACATTACTATGGATCGTTTGAAATCCTGGAGAGGATTGGTCCTATAGCATATATGCTTGCCTTACCAACATCCATGTGTATTCTATGTGTCATTTCTTAAAAGGTATGTACCTCATGCTAATCATGTTATTGATTGGAATGTGATCCATGTGGAGAAAGAGGGTGACTTTCAAGTGCATATGGTGTGCATATTGGAATATAATATCAAGCAACTCCAAAATCGAGTTGTATGGCTAGTAGAGGTCCAATGGACCTAGTACGGTCCTAAAGATCTAACTTGGGAGCACGGGGATGCTATGTATGTAGAATACCCGTATTTTTTTGAAGAATTTTGAAATTTTGGTTGTATATGTGTATATGCTGCACTGAGGACAATGCATAAATAAGGTGGAGGGGAATGTAATACCCCTAGGCTGAATCCCAATTGCACATATAAAAGTAAATGAACACATAGGTTGGTGAGACGAGAAATTTTTGGCTAGTGTGCCTTTGTGTAAATGTATTCTGAGGCCAAAGTGCTTGTATGGTTAGTAGGTTGTGGATCCAGATGTTAAAATGGTCAGTGAGCCATCATTGTAATATGAAATCACACGTAAATTTTAATAAAAACACATCATTGTTGCATACCAACCATGTAAAAGAGTATGGGGGGATAAACTCAACTAGATAGGGAAAGGGGGCTTAATCCCAAAGGAATATTATATCGATATTCATTAAAGTATAAAGTATGGATATGAATATATCCTAAGTTTCTAAAGTAAGGGGACACAATATTTCCTAGAGTGCCATGTGTCATATAAGGCATATGCATATATAAGAGTTAGACATAGTGTATTTTGGGGGATTCATCATTTTCATTCATTCACAGAGTTGTTACCATACCCTGATGTTATGATACCTGTTATGATACATGTACCCTGGTGAGGTTGGGAGATGGATTGAATAAGTGGGTTTCCATGCCCATGAGTAGCTTCTATAGGGGATAAACTACTCAATATTTGTTTCCTGGTGTGTGGATAAATAGCTACAGGGCTCTACGACTTCATGCTCGTCCTAATTCTGAAGCACCGGAAGGGAAGTAGGGTAGACGAGAGACTGTTGAGCAGAGAAGGGGCACATTTCCTAGGGTGGGACATACATGTGGGGAATGAGAGATTGTAGGATAGTTGCAACAGTTGGGCACCTTGGATTGAACAATTTTTGTTGCTTATCAAACCATAGACTAGCTTAGGATTCCCTTTCCCTAATAGATTTTACCCCTAAGTTGGGGTTGACCGACTAGTGAGAGTTATGAGCAGTTTGGCCTAAGGATGGGAGGAACGTGGAAGGTCTGAATGCAATTAGTGTTCTTTTAAATTAAAGATATGTGTCTATCGTGTTCTTATTTCCATTATTGTTATGAATTATGGTGTTCTATTATGAAATATTTGTTACTTATGCGTATGAATTATTGTTGTTGAATGTTGTTATTATTTCCGCATAACACTATTCATTTGAAGAACATATCAATAGACTAAATTAGTATGAGATTCTTGAAGAATTTTTAATGTGGCGCGACCCAGCATGGGTGGTTGGGAACTATTGGCACAAGGGCAGACCTAGGGTTCAGCTCCAAGAGCGCACCAACAAGACCTAACTACTGGCCCTTTCGGCAACACCTGCGAAGCAGATGCATTTTTACCCGAGCATCTATGGGGGGGTTGTAGGACAAAGATGTATACAACCAAGGGGAATATCAAGTGGATCTAATACTAGAACAATACAACATGCATATATCACTTATCAACGTATATCTACTCCACACAACTGTCTATCAGATCTAACACAATAATGCAATAGCAATATATCAAAGGGCAAAGAACATAGCATCAATCACATGCTGCACAAGGTATACATGGTTCACCCTCTCTCTAGGGTTACGTCCATAGAGCTGTGCTTTATAATATATTAAGATGAAGCATATAGTTCTTTTCTTCACTCTCAGCTAGCATATCTTATCTCTTCTCCTCTCTATCTCTCCCCTCCCCACGCACCTAGCTGCAGGGTTGATATTCGCACCCAGATGAATATGTTACAATACACAAGGCTCTCATACTCAACCCTTCTCTCTCACTNGATTCCTTTAGACCTTTATTTATACATTACAATATCCCATCAACATCCTTAGTTCAAAACCTAGGTGTCAAAAACCCTAGATACCAAAACCCTAGGTCAACTTGACCCGCATTTTCAGGGCTCACCAACCTGTCTTTCTTTTCTTCTCGCTTTGTGATCCAAAGCATCTAACGATGGATTTATCCTCTTGCTGAGTTTTCCACGATCCTTCTTTATTTTTGATCTGTCATCCTCGATCTCCTCATCCAATGGCTTTCTTTCTCTTAATTCACTCCATCTTTTCTGCTCTTTTTCTCACTTCGAACCAATAACAGTCACTGTGTCTTCCGCGCAATTCACATTTTTCCTTTTCTTCCTTGATCTTCGCTTTCTTTCATAGCCAAGGGCCAACAGACCCCCAACACTCACCTGTGACTCGTCCCGAGGCACTTCAAATATGACCTTTCTATTTTACTTCGACTTCAGACTGCGTTGTGCAGCCTTTTCTTTCTGCTCTATGCCTCCTCTCCTTCCTTGTACAGATTGTATTTTTTGTGTTTGGTACCTAGTTTCAACTCCACTTGGTACCTAGACCCTTTTCCTCACGCTTTTACTGAGAGATGTGAGGCAACTGATTGTCATAATACAACTTCAACTGACTCCCATTCACTAATCCTTCCTTCCATTCTCCATTCAAAGTCTTCAACTGCGCAACTCCTCCTTCTGTAACATAGGAGACCTCATAAGGCCCGAGCCAATGCGTTATGAACTTTCCTGGGTGCTTCATGAATTTAATGTCATACACCAATACCAGGTCACATTGCTTAAATGCCTTCTTCTTAATGTGTCTGTCATGGTAGGCCTTATCTCTTTCCTTTTGTACCTGCTGATGGAATCCTGCAATAAATCTGTCTTCTTTCAGTTTGACCAACTGTGCAAGCCTTTCTCGAACAATGCCAGTGTCATCCATATCTGTAAAGGCAACAATTCTTAAGCTTGGTACCAAGTATTCTATGGGGACAACGACTTCAAGGACATACACCAATTTAAAAGGGGTTTGCATTGTTAGCTTCTTACAAGTGGTTCTATAGGCCCACAATACCGTTGGTACTCTTAAATCCCAGTCATCTCTATTAACACTACAAATCTTTGTCAGCGTTGTCTACAAGATCTTGTTGAATGCTTCCACTGTCCCATTTGTTTGTGGATGGTAACGTGTGTTCTTCTGATGGTGGAATGCAAATTCCTCAGTCAGGGCTTCAACTATTTTATTTATGAAATGTGTGCCTTGATCACTCATAAGGATCTTTGGGCATCCAAACCTGGTTATGATGTCATCAAATATGAAGCACGCAGTTGTACTTGCACTACAGTCCTTAATTGCTCTTGCCTGGGCCCGTCTGGTCAAATATTCTGTCGCAGTAATGATGTACCTTTCTCATGTCTGCTTTCCTAGTGGGTTTATAGGTCCCACGAAGTCAATGGCCCATTTCTCTATTAGGTATGTGTTATATTATTTGCATGTGTGTGTGTGGGCGCATCATATTCGACAACTGCGTATGACAATCCCTCTAGTAGTGCTCTTTGTGTCATGTGCACCGATTGCTTTCCTAGGGGGGTCCTAGGAGGGGCAGGTATGCCCCCCTTGGTTACGCACAACGTTTGGGGAAACACCGCGATTTTTTTTTTTTTGGCGGTTTTTGCTATTTTTAGCGGTTTTCTAAATTAATATTGGATTAAGGGATTAGGGTTTTGGTATCTATAGAATACCTAAAAACATTGTTTATATTGTATGGTGAATGGTGAAATTCGAAATAATGAATATAAGAAATGTTTTCTCGATTGAGGGTTTCCAGTATAAAATCTCTGTGTACTATGTGTATGAGCCATTGATTAAATTATGTTTTGCTTAAGAATCTATATGCATTGCTTTACTTCACAGGTTTAAAACTTACATGTGGTATCCGAGCTCTTTTTTGGCTTCAAAGGGACGCCTTTGTTGTTGAGGGTTTGGCTCGGTCTTGATATATCAAGTTTATCTTGGGTCAGTGATAAACCTGGGTTTAGTGGGAACTTTTGTAGTGGTGATTTGAGTGAAGAAATAGGAATGGAAAGCTCTTCTAGAATCGAGATAGATAAGTTCAACGGTAAAAACTTTGAGCTATAGAAGCTGAAGATGGAGGACCTTCTTGTAGACAAAGAACAATGGATCATTGTGGATCCTGGTACACAGCCTATTGGTACACCATCTACTAGCACACAGGCTATTGGTACACAACCTACTAGTACACAAAATACCAGTACACCACTTATTGGTATGTCGAAGGAAGATTGGGAGAAGTTGGAAATAAGAGAAAGGAGTACTATTCGACTTTGCCTGGCAGATTCAGTGTTGTTGAATGTCGCAGGAGAATCTACAGCCAAGGAACTATGGGATAAGTTGGGGAATTTGTATCAATCAAAGTCCCTAGTAAACAAGTTGTTTTTTCAAAATAAGTTGTATCATCTTAGGATGGAATATGGAGATTCTGTGACAGAACATCTAAATGCCTTTAATACTCTGGCAAGTCAACTTGTCTCTGTTAATATTACGATTGCAGAAGAAGATAAGTGTATTACTTTGTTATGTTATTTGCCAGACTCTTGGGATAATCTGGTTGTAGCAATATGCAGTACCACTCAATCTACATTTAAGTATGAGGATGTAGTTGCATCCTTGTTATCTGAAGAGATGAGGTGGAAAAGCATCATGGATGGTCATAGCACAGATGCTTTATTTGTAAGAGGTCATACCCAAGAAAGGAATCCTGGTAAGTCTTTGGGGGGGAGATCTAAATCTACAGGTAGATCTAAGTCTCTAGGAAAATCTTTGAGGAAATGATGGAAGTGTGGTAAAATAGGGCACTATAAGAAAGATTACAAGTCTAAGAAGGTTGAAAAACCAAAGGGATCTGATAGTACCTCTTCCATAGAGACAAAAACCTCTACTAAAGAAGGAGGTGATGTTTACCTGGCATCTACAGGTACACGTTCAAACCACGATGTATGGTTGATCGACTCAGGTGCGTCATACCACATGACTCCTCACAGGGAGTGGTTCTCTGAATATGAAAAATATGACGGTGGTGATGTATTCCTATGAGATAAATCGACAACAAAAATCATGGGACGTGGAAAGGTTAAGTTGCTGCTAAAAGATGGAAGGATTATAAAACTCCCTAGGGTTCTTCACATTCCAAAACTAGCCAGGAGCCTAATATCTGTAAGCAATTTGGATGATGCAGGAGTGAATACTGTATTTGGAAAGAACACTTGCAAGATGGTACGAGGAGCAATGGTATTGATGAGGGGATTTCGGTGTGGAACTCTGTACAAGATGTTGGGAAGCACTTATACTAATGGGTGCAACAGTTCTTTTGTCCTTGAGAAGAGAAATGAAGGAGACAAGATCAATATTGTCCCAGAAAAGAAGACCATGTTGTGGCATCAAAGACTGGGGCTTATTGGAGAAAAGGGCCTTCGAACACTACACGATAAAGGTATGGTTGAAGGTATGGCTAATTGCACTCTGTATTTTGATTTCTATGAACGTTGCATATATGGTAAATAGAATCGAGTAAGATTCCCATCTGGTGCTACAAGAGAAAAGGGGATCTTAGAGTTAATACAAAGTGATGTGTTTGGACCTATGCCTGTTCCATCACTAGGTAAGTCTCTGTATTATGTTTCATTCATAGATGATTTCTCAAGGAACACATGGATTTATTTTCTTAGAAATAAATCTGAGGTATTTGATAAATTTAAAGAGTTTAAGGCTCTGGTAGAAAATCATACAGAGAAGAAAATAAAGGTATTGAGAACATATAATGGTGGAGAATTCTGCGGAAATGAATTCGAAGAATTCTGTAAGAAGTGTGGTATAGCAAGGCAGAAAACTACTCCATACACTCCTTAATAGAATGGATTTGCAGAAAGGATGAATATGACACTGATGGAAAAATCAAGGAGCATGCTCAGTGGTGCCGATTTAGGACAAGAATTCTAGGCAGAGGCAGTGGGTACAACATGTTACCTGGTCAATCGATCACCCTCATCAGCATTGGATGATTAAACTCCACACGAGGTATGGACTGGAAAGAAACCCTCTCTTCAACATCTTAGAGTGTTTGGTTGTGATGCTTATGTACACGTTCCAAAGGAAAATAGGAGTAAGCTGGATAAAAAGGATGAAAAGTGTATCTTTATTGGTTATAAATATGGTGTGAAAGGTTATAAGCTTTGGAACCCATAAACCAAGAAGACTGTTTACAGTCGAGATGTTGTTTTCAGAGAGGTAAAATATGTTTCCAAATAGGAATTCCTACCAAGGCTAGAAGAACCTGAGAAAATAGAGCTAGAGTTGGATGATGCAAAATATGAATCATCTAAAGAAGATGAAGTAGCAAAAGAAGAAGAAGAACCTCATACCCCAGTATTGAGGAGATCAGTGAGAGAAAGAAGGAAATCAGAAAGGTATAGTCCACCTAATTTTCATTCCAATTTTTCTTTATCTATTACTGATGATGATCCCATAACTGTCAGGGAAGTAGTGAATTCAGAGGATAGTAAACTATGGAATAAGGACATGGTTGAAGAAATGGATGCCTTGTATAAGAATGAGGCATGGGATATAGTTGAGTTTCTAGCTAGAAGAAAATATGTTGGTAGCAAATGGTTGTTTAAGAATAAGTTTAATGTAGAAGGAAAAGTGGAGAAATACAAAGCTCGGCTAGTAAAAAAAGGTTATTCCCAGGTAGCGGGAATTGACTTTGGTGATATTTTTTCTCCTGTTGCTAAGTTAACTTCTATTATATTTCTTTTATATATTGTTGCTTCTTTTGATCTTGAAGTGGAACAGATGGATGTGAAAACAACATCCNTGAGATGTTTTCTCCTGTTGCTAAGTTAACTTCTATTAGATTTATTTTATCTATTGCTACTGCTTTTGATCTTGAAGTGGAACAAATGGATGTGAAGACAACATTCCTACATGGGGATCTAGAAGAAGAAATCTACATGAAGCAACTAGAAGGCTTTGTAGTGAAGGGAAAGAAAGAGCTAGTCTGTAAGCTAAAGAAGTCACTATACGGTCTGAAGTAATCACCTAGGATGTGGCACCAAAAGTTTGACACATACATCCTTGGATTTGGATTTGTAAGAAGCAGGGTTGATCACTATGTATATTCCAAGCAGGTTGGTAATCACTTCATTTATGTAGTGTTGTATGTTGATGACATGTTGTTGGTAGGAAATAACATGGATGTTATCAAGGAGGTGAAATCACAACTATCCTCCAAATTTGACATGAAGGATCTCGATGCTGCTAACTTCATTCTGGGAATGGATATTAAAAGAGATCGTGTAAACAGGAAACTCTGGTTGAATCAGAGAAAATATGTTGAGACGATATTGCAGAGGTTTAAAATGCATGGAAGTAAACCGATCAAGGTTCCTATTCCTATAG
>JASDQU011100229.1:4061-14083 GCA_032191745.1 Picea mariana | reverse complement strand
TATTAAATTGACATTATAATTTTAGGACACTTAACCTTGTGACCATGTTCTCTCAAATACAAAGAGAAAAACTAGAAAAATTCCAGTTCAAATGGGATAAAGGCTTCGTAGTTGTCAATCATACCAGAGGAGGGTTTCTAATGGGATCTTCTGGTTGTATTGAACATCTCTTTGTCATGGATTTCCTATTTGAGCATATACTTATGCTTTGGCCATTTGAAACTAGCAATTTGGGTGTATCACATGGGTTACTAGCTACACAGAGAGCGATATTTTAGCATCTATAGAATTAATTTGGTCAACGGTCAAATCCTGACAACCAAACCAAATCCTGACAACCAAACCACCTTGTATATGATCACCTCCAACTCCAACTCCAAGTGCCAAGCATGTAACACCTCCAAGTGTCAAGCATTCACCCTAACAGTCGCAGAACCATCATCAAAATGCTTGTCCATTCAACAAATTTTACAAACCCATCAATCGTATGGGCATTGATAGACATCGATAGACGTAAAAATCTAGCATCATATGTATGATTCTTGGGAATACTTTCACTTAGCCCAACCCATGAGAGAAGCTGTGGATGTAAACAAAGTTTTTTTTAACGGAAGAATGGGAATATCGAAGTGAATTGAGGGGTGAATATATAGGATGAGGAAATACATAAAGAACATTGTTATGTTGTGTTATGTTGTTAGTGAAGTTTACATTGATATTGAAATCAAACTATCTCTTAAAAAAATTCTCCCTGTTGTTTCATATTTTGGAAGTTGATTTTCATATTTTGGAAGTTGATTGATACAAACAACTAGTTGCGATTTGAAATCATTTGATTGCAATCGCAATACAAACTTCATTAACAACATAAAAATGTTCTTTATGTATTTCCTCGTTCTATTTTTTGGAACACTTGAACATAAGGATTCTATGAAATTGTTGAATTGATTTTACATAGTGTTGATATTCATCCATATGTGATCAAACAAATTTACAACAACATAATAATGTTCTTTATTTATTTCCTCATCCTATTATTTGGGAAATGTGAGCATAAGGATTCTATGAAATTGTTGAATTGATTTTACATAGATTGCCTATATTCCATTCATTTTTCATTAAACACAACTTCTTGGCAAATGTATGGTTTTTAATAAATATTTTTTTAAATGCCAATTTTATTAAATATTTTTTTTGTTTTTATAAAGATAATAAAATCTAACAATTGAATTAAAAAACATTCATAATAATTACGTTTTAAGTATTTTAAAAATAATCTTATTACCTTCATTATTGCTTATGAAGAAATGATAATTCTTTTATGATGAAATAAAATCACTCCTTTTCCATACCTCAATGTGTTCTTTAAAGAGGGTAGTTGTCCATTAATCACCTTAATCATAAGGTTGTTCTTTTCACTTCCAGTTTTTTTTTGTGTCTTATCACTAGAGGCATTGTTGTATGTAATTTATTTAAAAGCACCACATTGAAATGATATTACAGATAATCATGAAAAAATATTACTTTTAATTATTATTTTTATGTATTAATGAAAATTTATAATTTATTTTGAAAATTAAATGAATTTGTAATGTTGTATATTATTAAAGTTTTTTTTTACGGACAAGATAACACTTATCTATATGGATCCACATTCTGTTTTTAAATTTCATTATCATCATTATAACTTCTTTATTATCATCTTTAAAATAAATTCATAGATTCATATATTAAAGATGATGCATTTAATTATATAATTTAACCTATAATATATATCAAGCTCTTGAGTCTGAAAATTTACACTCTCTTTTCAAGAAGTATAATCTTTCAATTTGATCTTCATCAAAATAGTGAACCAATCTCACATATGATCATTTTAATTGCAATATTTTCATGATTCCAATTAACAACGTTAATAAAAAACTCTCCTCAAATTATTTTGACATTTCCATTTGACCGCTTAGGAGGTATCCTAGTTAACTCCTTATATCTACATAGTTTCTACTATTAAATAACAACAACCACTTTATAAAAGTGGTTGATTTAAGTAGATCTGTAATTAATTAATTATATATAATAATACTTTATAAATGTAAAATATTAATTAATTAATGCATTAATACATTTTTTATTTTATTTTTTAAATAAGTTGTAATACCTTCTATTATTAGTAATCAAAAGAGTACAAAAATCTCATACCCACACCCAAAATATGTCGCAGGTCCATGATGTACAGGTCAACCTTACATATACATCATCAAAAAGTAAAGCTAGATATACATATTGAAACTGACAAAGGAATTGAGATAGAGCATGACCAAAGAGACACCAAAACAACATAGAAACACTACTTATAACAACTAGGAAACAATACCTACTCCTTCAGGGTTGATGATGTCACCAAAATCCACAAGGGTGCTTCTTGAGAAGGAGGAAACAACAAGCCTGAACCAGAATCAAATTGAACCCCACACCGACATGGATAGCCAACGAGAAGGTTGAACTTTTCTTCCATGTGAGCAACCTGGAACTGGGCATCTACAACATCTCGATGTATATCAAACACAAGGTCAAAATATCGAGGGGAGGAAAAAGAATCGGTTCATCAACTAATGGAGCTGGTTGGGTCAACGAAGAAGGTGCATTCTCTAAATTCATCATGCACGGAGGAGGAGAAAAAGATCCATTGGAGCCAATCCACCATGCATCTCCATTGTTGGGAGGCACCGAAATCCCAAGTTTGAGCATCCCTATCACCATCAATGTGAGCTTGAGGAGGACCCTCTGGTTCAGAAAGAGAAGGAAAGTCCATAGATGATCTAGAGCTAAGAGATGAGTTGTAACAAGCATTGGGGAGACAACAACGAGAGGAGACCCCTCCTCTTCAAGAATGTGCTCTCTCTAGAACCAAAGAACCACGAATAAACCATTAGAGAAAATTCAAATTTGGGCATCCCCTATGTCTAGACAAATAGCCAGACGAGAGGAAGGAAAAGTCATGAGAAAACATGAAGACCTATCGACGAGAGTGGAATCGCTACAAAGGAACCATGATGACTACATAAAACAAGACTGGGTGCTCGGTTGGGAGATTAATGACAATAACAACCCTGCAAAGCTTTGTATGTTGTCCAAGATCACATTCATCCATTGCATGCACGGAAGGAATAACCCAGAGAGAAAACGTCGTGAGGGAGTAAATGATCCCACCCTTCACATTTACTAACTGCTTCAAGTCGCTAGTAAAGGACCT
Organism: Picea mariana; assembly: GCA_032191745.1. NCBI lineage: Eukaryota > Viridiplantae > Streptophyta > Pinopsida > Pinales > Pinaceae > Picea > Picea mariana. The sequence goes on along the minus strand of JASDQU011100229.1, from coordinate 10,830 downwards.
TTGCTGATGAGGAGAAGACGTATGGATACATACCTTCATGACACCCCATCCAGGGAGGAAAATGGAGGAAAATCCTGAAACACCATTTGAACACAATCCTAAAACAAAGTATGCCTCAACAACTGATCATTATAGAGGTCGATAAGAGGGTCTCTTTAAATAACTCCTTCATTATCCAACTTATTAACGAGCTTGTTGGTAGAGCGCCTGATATGAAGAGGAGTGATAGACATATCATTGGAGAGGATCGATTGTAAAAGTTCCAGGTTACTCAAGAGCCACCAGTTGGGGGAAATCTTGATTGGAGGGGATACATTGAGAATGCACTGAAGTATATTAATGATAATCTCAGATGTTCCCTTCGGTGATCAAATGAAGAATACCCAGACGATTGGCAAGAAGAATGCTTTGAATAAGGACCCATGATTCTGTAGCAGTATTGGAGTCTTAGCCAATGTTGGCATACATGATGTGGAGAAGAGAACCATTAGCATCACGCAAGGGAACACCAAATCCAGTTGGAGCTAGATTTCCTTTAGAGGCTCCATCGAAATTTATTTTGAAAAAAACCAAAGGAGGAGGAGACCACTTGTCCAGTTTGGAAACTACAGGATCTCCACGAGGGGGTGATGGATTGGCATCCAAAACTTACAAATTCCAATGAGAAGCAATTAATTTTTCCATGTCCAATTGAGGAAGGTATTCAAGATGCCAAGGAAGAATATTAATGGATTCAAAGATGTTATCGTGGAGCATTAACCACACTTCTTTCCAAGGACACGAAGGGTTTCAGAAGATCCAATGATTTTTCTCTTTCCAGATATGCCATACTAGAAAAATAGGTAAGTGAGGATGCTATGATGCACTACTAGCCAGAGGAATGATTGAATTTTGGGCTAGCTTCCAGGCGGCCAATTTTTTTTCCAAATCGTGTCTTTTGGGAGAAGATGAAAATTTTTCTTGAAGGGAGTACATGCTTCTCAAATGATGAAAGTTCCTTTCGGTGGATTCCCCTAGCGCAATATATCAGGCTCATGCTTAATTATAACCCTCCTCATAGCAACCTCTTCCACCCATGCAACTAGGTTGGATTCTAGAGGAATATGCAATTGAGTAGGTGTCTTCTTCTAGTCCTTCCATTTAGAATCCTGAGAAGAAATCAATTTCAAAAATTCTTCTACATGTTTGAAGGACTAAGGATCCAATATAGATTTAAAATGGGATAGGTCCTGGTGCTGAAGGAGAGGAGGCATATTTTTCCAAGAATCCAACTAGAAATAAGCTTGCTGTCCCACCAATATTTCCCAAAAGGCAGATCTCGAATGAAGTAGTGGTTCCTCTAGGTTGAGTTCCACATTAGAGACCCAGTGCATGGTTCATTCCAGTGGATATGTTGATCCTATGCCACCCCTATTGTATATTTGTGGCACCATAGCCGAGCCCATTGCCACCAAACCTTTGCGCTCAACACCTAATTTAGCACCTCTAGATCCTGCACTCCCAACCCGCAAGTAGATTTGGGCTTACATAAAGTATCCCATTTAAACAAGGCCCATTTTATGTCCATCGCGGGTCATTGCTAGAGAAATTTGTGTTGAAGGTTCTTGATATTATTAAGGATGAATTTATGCGCTTCCATGGTGGAGAATATATATATATATAGGAATTGTCTGCGAAACAAATTTGATAAGAACAAGTTGTCCAATATTGAGGGTCGAAAATTCCAAGACGAGAATTTATGCTCCAAGGAAAGCAATATATCATCCCATGCACCAACTTTATGAGCATTGTCAATGAGAGGCACACCAATATTTTTGGAAGGAAGAGATATTCCCTGAAAATCCAAGATGCAGGAAATGTGCTCGTGAATGGGTACGGGAGTATTAAGGAAGAAGATTTTATATTTTTTAGAATTAACTAGGGTACTCGAGGCCTCTCCAAATATACTGACAATCCGAAGAAAAAAACAAGCCTCATGCACAAAGGAGGTCCCATTATAAAGGTGTCAATAACAAAATGACTGTGGGAGAGAGGGGGGTGTAAACCATGGATGGAAATCCTAGAAAGATGACCAGAAGTAATGTGTGCATTGACGATCCTCCCAATATGTTCTACCATAATAAAAAATAGTAATGGAGACAAAGGATCTCCTTGACAGATGTCGCGAGAAGGGGAGAAAGGATGCGAAGGAATGCCATTAACCAGAATTGAGAAAAAATATGAGGATGTAAGCGACATTACCCAGTCGATCCAATAGGAGCCAAAACCAAAATCTTGAAGCATACCATGCATATAGTCCCAACTTAAGGTGTTGAAGGCCTTGTAAATATCAAGCTTAATAAGTATTTCAAGAGTGTGGGAGGTTCTTAAAGAGTGAATGACTTCATGGGCCAACATCACGTTGTCCAAGATCTAGAATCCTTCCACATAGCCTGACTGCTTAGGGGAGATCAATAGAGGGTGAATGGACTTTAAGCACATGAAAATGACTTTAGTTATCAATTTGTAGATCACATTACACAAATAAATGGGGAGAAATTTCTTAGGATGCATGACCCTCTCCTCTTTTGGAATGAGAGTAAGAAAGGCGACATTCAGGGCAGGGAGAACACTCTCAATAAAATGGGAATATTAAACTATTTTCCAAACCTCCTCATGGATCATAGGCCAACAAAAAATCAAAAAAATCAATTTTAAATCCATCTAGGCTAGGGGACTTACCAGGGTCCATTTGTTGTATTACTTGATCCACTTCCTCTTGAGATATTGGCCATAGGAGGGAAACATTTTGGTCCAGATAAATGATAACAGGGACATGATGGAAAATTTCTGAGATATTCATCGAGCATTCCTCCACTGGTTATGTGAAGAGATTTCGGTAAAATGAAACCAGGTCATTCTCAATATCCTGGTGATCTAGAAGAGTAGCTCCCTTCTTAGTTTCCAACCGAGTGATTTGGGTGATTTTCTTTGATGGATCAATGAGTGATGAAAAAAAATGGAGTTTAGTTCGCTCTCTTTGAGCCATTGAACTCTTGATTTTTTCCTCCCGATATTAGCTCTCTGCAATATGACATTTTCAATTGGCGTCCTCGTCCTTAAGAAAATATGAGACTCCCTAGGATTGAAAGATGACTTGAATTTCTTTGAGCCGCATTTATAAATGTTATTTGTCTTGAAGGATGTCCCAAAAATTGTCTTGTTCCATTGAGCCGACAGGTGCTATTTAAAGTTCTTCAATTTCTGTTGAAAGTGGTACATCAGAGTACCATGGGTGATGGGTGAATTGTTCCACCATTCCTATACATAATATTGAAAATAAGGATGTGAGAGTAAAAAATTATCAAACCTGAAAGGCTTATGCTGGGGGATACTTGGAGTGTCAAGCCATAGATAGACCAACCCGTGATTTGATCCTAAGGTGGACAAAACCTGAGATTCATAGATCTGATCATCCATCAGTAAATATTTCAAGAGAAGGAAGAGATCAAGGTGGCATGAAATATCTTGAGTTCCAGAGCGTCTATTGGACCAGGTATAATTCACATTGATATTTTTTATATCCACCAGTTGAAGGTCTTGTATAAAGGACTTAAACTTGTCACTGTATGCATCAATATGTCACACTCCCCTCCTCTTCTCCTCTAAATAAAATTTGATATTAAAATACCACCCTAAGATCCATCGATGGTCCTGAATGAGTGGGGCCAATCCAGATGAGGAATCAATGAACCAAATTTTCTCTTGTGTTGGCTGGGGGGCATAAACTGTGGTAAGAAAGCCCATCATGTTGGACCCTATTACCCGATATTGAGCATATATGGACCACTTAGTTGAAAATAAATTTTCAATAATAATAGATTTTGGGTTCTAGGCGATAGTTAAACCTCTTGAAACACCATAGGAGTCGGTTTGAATATCCTAGCCACCAAAACCGAGAGAGGATGAGTTCAGCTTCAGATCCAAATCATTTCGTCTCTTGAATAAGAAAAATATCAGGAATATTGTAATGTACCCAGCCACCAACAGGTCGGGCAACACCACTACTCTGACACTTCACTTAACTCTGATACCAATTTGTAACGTCCCCGACCATCAACACCATTGATGAGCAACGCCATAGAGGAACATACATATATCTATATAACATACATTTCTAATGAATTTAAATCAAATAACACAGATTTACTTATATCATACAGATTCAAATGGAATTGATAGTAATTACTACATACAACGTAACAGATGATAACGTTCAAGAATCACTGACATGTGTAACATACATAATTAAGCATGGGAATGATACTTATCTTTTAAATGGAGTAAAAACCACCAACTACGTGCAAAACTTCCATGAACCTCCCATCCTTAGACCACATTGTTCATTACTCTCAGCAGTAGGTCACCCCTGAGTTGGGACTAAACTCCATTGGGTAATGGATTCCTAGGCTAGGAAATGTCAATACACAACTTAAGACGAAGGATTCTCTCCCAGGAGCCACTTACTCCCACTTCTCACACACTCTCATTCCCCACATGCATGTCCCACCCCAATATTATACACCGTCATTGTCACACAGTCCATCAGATGCTCCACTTCCCTTGCCTTGGGCCTCAATAACAGGCCAAACCAGAATTCTTAGAGCTCTATAGCAGCTATGGGGCTCCTTCCAAGAGAACTCACCTCCTCAACACACTCTCTCACCTGGAGAGATTTTCTCACAGGATTGACAACCTTCTTCTTCGACCACAATAGCTAATTCGGGTAAGGCAAGGGATGATTCAGTAAATTACAGAGGTGAAAAATGGTCACGAGTTCAGCAATCACGAAAATGGATGGCAGTGGACTTGCTCAGTGTGTGAGTGAACTCATGAGGAGAGACAGGGCAGATGGTACTAGCATAGCTGAGATGGTGAATGTCAAGAACCAAAGACTGGATACAAAAGCACCACAACAAATATACAAGAACAATATGAAAAATATCCTTTCTTACTATCAAACCCTTGAGGTAGGACACCGTACAATGGATCCTATTATGGAAGAGATCCTCTCCTGTTCACTTGCCTCTTTGAGGGGGAATCCTCCTAATACTTGTTAAGAACCAAATACTTGCATAAAGAAACACCACAAAGATTCAGAGAACAATATAGAAAAACCACCACTTTATTATATCAAAACCCTTAGGGTAGGGCAACACCATACAATGGATTCTATTATGGAAGGGATCCTCTCCTGTTCACTTGCCTCTTTGAGGGGGAATCCTCCTATTGAGCNATATTCTAGAGGAGGAATCTTCTAGAAGTAGAACCTTCTAAGAAGTCCTCTTACATTTATTATATCTAACTATCCATTTATTATATCTTACTACCATAGTGGGTATTATTTAATAATATAGTAGACCTAGTCCACCTTACATTGAATGGCCTCCACTATTATCACTATGGACCCTCTAGGTCTCCACTACTACCTCTCTAGCTACCTAACATTCCATCCCCCTTATGAAAGCGTTGTCCTCAACGCTTGATGTACAACCGTATACCAGGGTCCTATGGATAATTGTGGACCATAATGTTGAAGAAGACTAGAGAACAAAGGTCCCATGTAGAAAGGAAAGCCACCATGTTGAAGTAATCCAACCGTCATTGTAAGCCCGGGTCCCATGTCTAAGTGCTCATGTGAACTCCCCGTGGAATATTTTCGAACCCAATAACTAACTCAAAATTATTCTCCAAAGACTGACATAGTGGAAAATGGTCGTAGAATAATTTGGAAGGAATAATACCACTATAGAATATGCAGGATGGATGCTAGTAATAATCATTGGCTCTCAATTTGTCACATTGATACGCTCTACAAAAGGTGGATTAGAGTCATCAAATAAAATATGAAAGTGGTTGTCATCCCAAAAATGACAACTATTCATATACCAATCATCGCAATCGGCCTCCAAATCATACCAAGCATATATTTTTTGATTATATTCATCCCTTATGTCTTCCATAAAAAATATCTCCTGCATGTTATCCAATGAATCTTGAATACTATGAAAACTATCATTGAGGTCATTTGTGAGGCCATCTAATTTGACATCCAATGTGTCATACAATTGGGATTTGAATGCTTCAGTAATTTGTAGAATTTCTTTAAGGGTTTGAGAGGAAATAGCCATCTGATCACCCTATGAACTCTTTGGTCCCACAACTGTCATGAAAAAACCCAAAAAATAGAACAATAATTACGGCAGAAAATCGCGGTTTTTTCTTGAAAAACCTTGAAAAACTATTGAATTTAAAATGCTCATAACTTCACTTCCCGGACTCCGTTTCAGCTGATTTTTTTTTAAATTGTGAGAGGAACTTAGATCTATAATTTATTTGGGCAAATTAGGTCTCCACCTGCTACATAAATAAATAAACAATTGCATCGCCGTTCGCGAAAAAAACTTTGAAAAAAATCCATATTTTAAAACTTCAATATCTTGACTTCCCGGACTCCATTTCAGATGATTTATTTTTTCAAATTGGGTTTTTTTCTGAGAGAAACTCAGATCTACAATCTATTTCTGAAAAAATTTCACAAAAATATACCAAATTTTTTTGAAATGTTGCAGCCCTCTTTTTTCTTCTCCGAAAAAAAATCTACAAAAATAAAAATTATTTGCGCACAATGTCTGTCAAGGAAAGTGCTCTGATACCACTGTTAATATCCAAAGAATGAATACACAATCACCACAATATATATATATATATATATATATATATATATATA
>JASDQU011100226.1:25862-40288 GCA_032191745.1 Picea mariana | reverse complement strand
ATATCATAATACAAACTTTGCAGTCCTTTGTCGCGTTTATTATTTGTATGATCATTTATATGCTGTAAACCTTTGATCCTACACACACATTAGCAGCGTTTCCTAGACTAGCCAAGTCAGGAACATTACAAATCCATAGAAATGCTCTCCCATTTCTGCTCTGGAATGGGTAGAGGTTGAAGCAACCCCATGGGATGTGTCTACTCGAACTTGTTTTGCTGACAAGTCGTGCACTCCCGGATGTGTTTCAGCACATCATCCTTGAGAGTCGAGACCCTTCCATGAGAATCTCTCCCTGATCTGCCTATACGTTTTGAAGTACCCCTGATGCCCTGTTGTAGGCGAATCATGACACACCTTCAGAATCTTCCCCTTCAGGGTAGATTCTGGAACCAAGTAGATCCGGTCCTTATAGAAAATGATGTCATCTAGAACCCAATATCTATCATCAGCCACCTGTCCATCCATCACCTCACAAGCAAATTTGTTTTGGAATACTCCACCAACAAATGAACTTTCCAATTTGTGCAAACGTCCATCATCGAACAACCTGGTGGCCTCCTAGACAAGGCATCTGCTACGACATTCCTCTTTCCCTTGACATACTCAATGTCAAAGTCAAAGACTTGGATCTTTGAGACCCATTTTTGATGTCTCTAACTGAGGTCTTCCTGATCCAAGAAATACTTGAGACTGTTGTGATCAGTCTTCACTACAAATCTGCTACTACCAGATACTGCTTGAATTTGGTTAAGGCATGCATGATTGCTAGCATTTCTTTGTCGTAAATAGGATAGAGTCTCTCCAACTCGTTGAGCTTCTTGCTCTCAAATACAATGGGGTGGCCTCCCTGCATCAAAACTGCTCCAGTCCCTACCCCTGATGTGTCGCACTCTAAGACGAAGGGCTGTGAGAAATCTGGAAGGGCTAGAACATGGCATGTGCTCATAACCACCTTCATTTTCTCAAATGTGTGTTGTGCCTCCTCTGTCCATTGAAAGGCACCCTTCTTGGTCAAATCTGTGAGCGATGCTCCCAACTGTGAAAAGCCTCTGACAAACCGTCTGTAGTAACTGCATAACCCAAAGAATCCTCTCAGCTCCGTGAGGTTCTTGGGTGTTGGCCAATCCGAAATGGCCCTGATTTTCTCCTGATGAACCTGTACTCCCTTCTCACTGATGATATGCCCCAAGTATAGTAGTTCTCTCATGCCAAACTCACATTTGGACTCCTTGGCATATAATGATTGTGCCTGCATAATGTCCAAGACCTCCTACAAATGTGCCAGATGCTCATCCCATGTCCTGTTGTCGATCAGTATATCATCAAAGAATACCAAAAGGTATTTCCTCGACTGCCCTCTGAAGATGTGGTTCATGCAAGACTGGAAAGTGGCAGGTGCGTTGGTCAATCCAAACGGCATGACCAAGAACTCAAAGTGTCTGAAATGGCATCTGAATGTTGTCTTCTCAATATCTTGCTCCCTGATGCTGATCTGATGATATCCTGACCACAGATCAATCTTGGTGAAGAAAACTGCCCCATGTAACTCGTCCATCAACTCATCTATGCGCGGAATGGGGTACCTATTCTTGATCATTTTCTTGTTGAGCGCTCTGTAATCGATGCACATCGGCAACGTTCCATCCTTCTTTAGTACCAGAGCGACTGAAGATGCAAAAGGACTTATGTTGGGCCTGATGTGCCCCGTCGCAAGCAATTCTTTGATTGCTTTCTCAATCTCATCCTTGAATTTCTTGGGGTGCCTATAGGGCGCGGTGATCACCGGTGTAGCCCCTTCCTCCAACTCGATCGTGTGCTCAAATCCTCTGTCTGGTGGTCTCCCTAACGATATCGGCCCAAACACTGGCTCATACTGACTCAGAAGCTCTCTAATCTGTGGATGGTAATGCTCTCTGCCCTCTGAAACCTTTCGCGTTGTGATCAAACACTCTGCTGCATAGGCCACATCACCGCGATGGAAGATCTGCTCCATCCTTTTTGTCGATATTGCTCGAGGTGCTCCTGTAGACATGCCTCTCAGCACCACTCTCGATCCACTAGCATCCTGGAAGCTCATGGTCAACGTCTGATAGTTGAACTTCTGTTACCAACATCGCGATGTTGGCAATAATATCGCCAAAACAGGTCTGGACGATATTATCGCCGAAAATAGTGCGCTATTTACTCCCGATGATAATATCGTGCGAATTACGAAAATATCGAGATAATATCGCGCTACGATCAAAAATATCTCAGCATGCGGACATGGCCGGAAATAAAGCCCGAATTTGACTTTTCTTTTGTCATTTTGCAAGTGAAGTGTGGGGTTTGGAGAGAAAAGGAGAAAGAGGCAAGTTTGCCTTCAACCAAAGACGAGGAGCGAGATTTTGAGCACTATAACCTGTTTATTGTGAAGTTGGGATTGATTTCCCTCAAGCAAGGGCGCATTTGCATGTATGGGCAACAGTTTGCACCATTTATTTTGTTTTATTTTTCAATTTTTGCTATGTATCCTTCATCTTGGTAGTTAGGAACTGTTTTTTTAAGCTGCCATAAAATTATTTTGGAGTGTGGATTGATTTCCAACATTTTTTTTTTAGATTTTTGCAAATTTATGATAGGTTTTTTTTAATTTTTTTCATTTTTCAGTTTTCAACTTTTCCCCCATTTTGAACATTTGTATTTACTATTACTTGTAGATTGTATTATCTTGAATCTTGATTCTTTAAAAGTTAAATCGTGATTTTAATTTTTTTTCCACTATTTTTGTGCACTAGGTTTGATCACTTGAAGATTGAAAATGCCGAGAAAATTGGATGCTATGTGGGAATATGGTGATCCCGAGGGGGGTTTTAATAGACAAACTTTGTATTGCAAGTTGTGTAGGATGAGAATGATGGGGGGAATTACCTAGCTCAAATACCACCTTGCAAAAATCTCAGGACATGAAGTGGATATTTGCCCAAAATCAACCCCGCAAATCATGCATATTGCCAACAAAGCGCTTGAGAATATGGATTTAGCCAGAGATTACAGGGAAGCCAAGAAAGCTCAATTTGCAAGGGGAGGTCAAATATCTGAGGAGGGAAGTTCCGCTGCTTCAATTCCACCTTCTACCTCATTGTATTTTGCTTCTAGAACCACACCTGGTGCACAACCTTCTATCAGGTCAATGGTAAAACAAAAGGAGAAGGAAGAGGCTAATAAGTTGGTGGGTAAGTGTTTCTTATGGTGTGACATTCCTTTTAACATTTCCAAGAAAAACACATTCTATCAACCAATGTTTGATGTAGTTGTTGTTGGCCCAGGGTACAAGGCCCCTACTTATGAGGAGTTGAGAGGGCCTATCCTTCGGAATGAAAAGATTGATTGTGCTAGCAGATTGGAGGAGCTTAAGGCATCATGGGAAATCACTGGATGCACCGTGATGTCAGATGGTTGGACGGACCAGAAGGGTAGGACACTTCTTAACTTCTTGGTTAATTGTCTCAAGGGGGCAATGTTTGTTAAATCTGTTGATGCATCTGCACATGTTAAAGATGCATCATTATTATGTGACTTATTGGATGAGTTCATTCGGGAGGTGGGTCCACAACATGTTGTACAAGTCATAACGGACAACGTTGCTAACTATGTTGTTGCAGGTAGGATGCTTATGCAGAGGTATCCTACATTGGTTTGGACTCCTTGTGTTGCACATTGTATAGATTTGATTTTAGAGGATAATGGGAAAAATACCTTATATCAGGGACATTGTTGAATCGGCTAAGAGCATCACAAAATTCATATATAATCATGCATATGTGCGTAGCTTTGTGAGAAGATTCACAAATGACAGGGAGTTGGTGCATCCTACAATCACGCACTTTGCCATTAGCTTCATATCTCTTCAATCTATCTTGGCTTGTATGCAGGACCTGAAGCTGATGTTTGTTTCACATGAGTGGGATGATTTATCATTTAGCCATAAACCGGAGGGGGAGGCCATATGTAGGCTTGTGTCATACTAGGAGAGCTTCTGGGTGGGAGTGGAGGATGTGGTTGCCATTAGCGAACCTTTGGTAAAGTTTCTTCGGTTGGTTGATGGAGACAAGCCCACAATGGGCTACTTGTATGAAGCCATGGATAGGGCCAAAGAAGCCATCCATGCCTACTATGATGACAAGGGAGATGATGGATTTCAGAGACAACTACAGATATGGGGAGTGATTGATCAGCGATGGAACAATACACTTCAAATCGCCCGATTCATGTTGCAGGGATTTACCTCAATCCCGCATTCTCTTACTCATGTGGTTTTAGATTTGATGTTAAGGTTATGGAAAGATTCCTCACATGTGTTGAGAGAATGGTGCTAAGTTATGAAGAACGTGCAGAGATTTCCAAAGAAATGGAAATATATAGGATGTATGGTGGGACTTTTGACTTTCAGATGGCTATAGTTGATAGGAAGACCAAAATGCCAGGTAAACTTCATTAAATTTCAAATTTCAAATTTCAACTTTCAATGTCTTTTCTTTCAACTTTGTAACTTTCAAATTTCAATGTCTTTTCTTATGTTTCTCTGATTTGTTGTAGATGCTTGGTGGACAAGCTATGGTGGTAGAGTACCCCATCTACAAAAACTTGCCATTCGGGTGCTTAGCCAAACATGTAGCTCTTCAGGATGCGAACGCAACTGGAGTGCATTTGAGAAAATACACACCAAGAAGCGCAACAGGTTACAAATTTTCAAATTAAATTTTTAATTCATTATAAATTATAATCATAATTATAATATTACTATTAATTTATAATTTATGGCCCTCATACAGGTTGGAATCCCAGCGCCTCAATGACATGGTATATGTCTACTACAATCTCTGATTGTTGGTGAGGTAGATTCAGAAAACACCTGATGTGGACGCCATTTCGTTGGATGGGATTGACACCAGTTCTACATGGAGGGTTGAGTCTGAGAGGCCTATCTTGGAATCGATGCCTGATTGGATACAGGAGGAGGTAGAGGGGCAGTAGCAGAGGAGGAGGCGGCAGAGGAGGAGGATGTTACAGAGCAGAGTCATCCACCATCTTCACGGACTCCAACAGAGGGAGTTGTACTTGGCAGTAGCACCAGTAAAGGACACCAGAGTCTAACTACTGCATCTTCTACAGGACGTCAGAGTCCAATGCCAGCCCCGGGGGCTTCTTCCTCTAGAGGAAAAGCTATCACCTTTTCCCGTAAAAGGGGCAGAGGGAATCATTAGACTTTAATTGATTTCATTGTAGATGACTCATGATGATGAGATACATTTGTCACTTATTATATTTTTTGATGATATTTTGAGGCTTTAGACTCATGACATGATTCAATGTTGATCTGTAGACTGTGATGTATTCACTAGACATCTTATACATCTTATATATCAGTTCCCTTTTCATATTTATGTCGAAATGCATTTATTTGATGTTGTTGATGCTTTAGATATTTAAAAAATTGAAAAAAAATGAATATTTTTGTATTTTTTTCATTCTTACGACATTTTCCGATATTTTCCCTGATGTTGCCGATATTTTCATTTTCGGACCCTAGGTGATATTTTTCCGCTGCCGATGTTGGTAACACTGAGTTGAACCCAATCTCCCCCGATGAATATAACCGTTGTACCCCCAATACGGCATCAGTATCTGATAGGTCAACTACATAGAAGGTATCTGTCATGGTGTAGTTGCTTAGTTTGACCTCTAGGTCTGGGATCATGTCCAAACATGTCATCGTGTATCCATATGCCACTGCCACATGGAATCCCTCAAACTCCGCAATGCGTAACCCCCTCTTGGCTACCAAGGACGCATCTATGAAATTGTGGGTGGCCCCACCATCAACTAAAGCAGTCATGCGCTGCCCCCGTACAAGGTCCTTGAGCTTGAGAGTGTTGTACATGGGTACTCTTGAAAGGGTTGCTATGGTTCCCCCTTTCACCTCTCTACGAGGTCCGGTCTCCTCCTTGGGCGGTGCCCCTGCTGGTATCTGAGGTTTCTTCGGCTGTTGCTCTAGCCCATGTGTGGCCTCATCCTCTCAATCACTATCTTCCTATGCCCCAATATCCTCATCCTCCTCCTCGTTGCCTGATTCCACTTCAATGTAGTGGATCTGTCCCTTTCCCATGCATCTATGCCCTGGAACCCAAGGGTCTCTACAAGAGAAGCAAAGCTTCTTCCTCATCAACTCCTGTCTCGTGTCATCATCCAATTTGGGCTTACCCTTCCATTCCCTTTGAGGATTTCTCTGATCCTTGTCTCTCTGTGGTACAAAGGGTTTGGTAAAGGTTTTCGGTTTTAGCGCTAAGTCCCCCATGTCTCTCATGCGCACAATGGCCTCCTGTAACGTGTGAGGCTTAAAAGCCTTAACCCAACCCCTCAATGGTTCTTTCAATGTCTCGGTGAACGACATCACCAATCTGTGCTCTCATATATCGGATACAGCCACTGCCTTCCATTGGAACACTGAGATGAAGGCCTCAACTGATCCGGTCTACCTCAACTTTGTGAGGTCCCTGAAGTGGAGCTCTGGATCTCTCCTGTTAAATCTCTCCATCAACCTCTCAATGAACTCCAAATATAAAGTAATGTGGTTGTGACCCAACGTCACCAGCCCATGGTACCACCACTCGTGGGCCTCCCCCTCCAAGTGCAATGTGGTGAAGTTGATAGCTTTCGACTCTGTCATTGGGTTAAGCTTGAAGTATGTGTCAAGCTTTTGAACCCATGCCTAAGCTGAGCAACGTGATGATCCGTCAAAAGTAGGAATGTTCAACTTTCCCAATTTCTTGATGAAATCCATGTTGTGAGTTTGCCCATTGCCTCTCTGTGCCTCTCGGGGTATGTTTCAATATCTGATCAAACAGTAGTCCATCAAACTCAGGTTTGCAAGGAACTCTGGTCATAGTGCCAAGTAGTCTCCACTGTACTGCTCAAATGGATCCTGTGGCACCACTTGTCCCTGACCTGATTGTCCCCCTGTCTGCCCTGGCTGTCCCAATGGTTGTCCCAATGATTGTCCTACCTGGAACTGCGGGAATAAAGGTCGAGGAATCCTCCTAGACGATGTGTAAGCTCAAACTAGTGAAGGGTTTGGACTAGCCCCGCCCTGCGATCCACTGGAGCCACTGGCCCCACCTCCCCGGTGTCCTCCATAACCACTTGACCCTCCTGCGGTGTGGGCACCTATAGTGCTCATGCTATGGTGGAGCATCTGTGCACAATGGTCATCTGTTGTATGGCGATCATCATTCTCTATGTCCCCTAGCTAGGTCATTCAACATGGCCTACGTACTGTCAATATGTGTCAAGGGGCCTTTCCCCCTGCACTCGGGTGTCTCACGCCTGTCACCCATAGTCCTCTCTATCTCGGCCTTTGTGTTCGAACTGATGTGCTCTATGTCCTCTATCTCTGGCTCTGTATCTAACTGAGTGTGGAAAGGAGTGTAATCCCTTCGGTTTCTATCTCTGCTATCTCTGCTATGACCTCTGCGGTGTTGAATGTACTCGTCCCCAACATGTCCTCGGCCCTCTGGGTATTCTTCACCTGTTCCTGAAATCATGGGGTCTTGAGAAGCACTTCTTCACAAGCTAGCAAAAAGAAGGCTCTGATACCACTGAAATATCCTTGATCCAGCTGATCTGGATATCTACTGCTGAACTACGATTTTGCCACTGAAGTTTGATACTCTGGGAGTTTTTGGATGCATTTGAGTTAATGTGTGAACATGCTTGGTGATTTTCACATGTGTGTTTAATTCATTAAGTGTTCTAGCAGTATAAAGATAATGCATGCAAAAGAAAGGATAACACGGCTAACTGATATATATAATAAGGAAAAAGTAGGAAATACAATAATAAGTTGGAAGCAGATATACTAATCATCAGTTAGATCTCATGGATCGTCACTGGAATACAAATCAACTAACAATAAATACTTGTGATCAAAAGAATGAAGGTTGGTCTGTGCATGCATGGATAGATCAACAAAAAGCAGTCTGGAAGCTAACGGTAACTGTTGCAGAATCTGGAAAACTCACCCTGATGGAGATACCCGTCGAAATGGACTGGAAACTGTCTCAAAAGAAGCACCCTAGCCTCTAGGTTGATCCTGGTGACTATCTGACTAAAGATCTGACCTCTGAAGCTCCAGATGTCACCCCCTAGGGATTTGCGCACCTCCTGGTTTGTGGGAGTGCGCCCTAGTGGTCCCACCAACGGAATCTAACGATGTATGAATCGAAACGATCATCTTGGCCTCCTCTGTAATGGGTCAGAAGGGTTTCCTCGGATCTGCTCTGGAATACCCCCTAGAACCCCAAATGTACTTTATCAAAAGTTGTTCCCTAAATGATTGTTTTCTACCTTCTGGAAGATTCCACCGTCGAAAACTGACAACAGGTGGCTCAATAGGTGCGCTCTGGCTAGCTCTCTAATGGGTCGAAAGGAATCGGCAAAATACTGAATTGTCTCAAGCGGCCACACAAACCCTCTCTCTAACCATTGCGCCCTCACTCGCTAAGTTGTGCAATCACTGAATTGGATACCTAAAATGCACGGTGAAATACATGGATGGCATCTCCGATAAGCTAAGGTGTGTCTCTCAACACCGAAACCGATCAATGGTGGTGGTTTCCTCCAAAAATCCACAAAACAACAAGGGGGTCGATTTCCTCCTCCTCTACAAATATCTCAACATCAAATCATAACATAATGAGGAGTTAGGTCGAATTCCTCCCTTTATACCCTTCCCGATCTAATTCACCATTGACATCACTTAAGCTAGGCGCTTTTCCTCCTAAGGTGAGTAATCAATTAATTAAGTCCCCCTTTAACACCTTTTCGTTCTATTTCTTGTTGACTTAGGCTTAAGTGACTTTTCCTATGTTTTTTGGCTTACTTCTTCGTTTAGCCATCAAATCACCCTTATTTCTCCTCTTGTTCCCTATTTGTGCCTGACTATAGTCTACGGGAACAAATAGACTACTAAGTCACTCCCTGTTGGTCTACTCTTGGGAACGGGACATCACATAGTACGACCTATACCTGCAGTCGATCTGCTACCCAGATCTATCCTTGTTATCAGATCTGTATGTTGTTGCCCACTTGCTTCCTTCTCCTTTGGACTGAGTTGATCTCTAGGTGAAAGTCCTTCTTCACCCTTGCTAAGATCTCCTTGAGAAAAATTCCTTCTTTGCTCTCTCTATGAGTCATTGACTCCAAATAGATGTGTCTTCTCCTTTCACCTTGGTTTCCTTTTATAACATTGAGTTGAATCCCTAACCCTAATCTCCAAAGTGATTAATGGTTCATATTAGATCTCACCTCACTTGAGATCAATAGTTGGGATTAAGTCTAAATCACTAATGTAATTAAATTATACTTTATTAAACGTTTCCTAACTCAATAATTAAAAAGACATTCACTTTAATAATTCCTTTAATTAAAGTGAATTTCCAAAGTTCCTGAAAGGTCCTTTGGACTACTTCCATGCATCTATTCAATAATTAATATTGAGTTATTATCCCCCAGGAAGAGAAGTCGGCCCAGTCAGTTAAGATGGAGCAGTATAAATAGAGGGCGCTAGAGATCATTTTTGACTCACTCACTCACGACTGCATAAGGACAAGAAGTGCGCATGAGTGAAGGAGAACTATAACTGTTGCAATAGTGACTTTGTCTTGGGTTATTGGTTTGGACTTTCTGCTTGGTCTTTGGTTATCCTTGCTTGGTGCTCTAGCCTTGGTTGGCTATTGGTCTACTACCAGAATTATTCTATCCGTCAAAGTTAAGGCGCTCAGGGGTGGCCTTTGTGCCTATGGTTGGGTGACGATATTGCTATATTGTCTATGGTGAAACGAGCACACCCATTTTTCTAACAGGTTATGGGCCCACACCTCCTTCAGTCAGTCTAACCACTGGAAGGAAGCTAAGACATAAGATTATCAAGCTCGTTGAAGAACTGTCGTTAGGGTTTCTAGCAGGTGCAGTTACTAAAGCGATGTCGCTAGGGTTACTAGCAAGTGCAGTTGCAAACCCTAAAACCTCTTGCCCAACACCTTATGATGGAACACTTTACTCAAGGAGAGGATATTATAGTGTGCCTTAGTCCAGCGCACTTATTGGCACTCTCAGAAGGAAAAAACGTCAAGGTTGATATTTTGGGTCAAAGTCAACGTTTGACTAGACCAAGTCAATGTTTTACCAGTCAAAGTCAAAGGTTGACCAACTATCAGTCAATAGAAATCATGAATGAAAAACAGATCATCTACACTATTCAGCGCTTACAGGAACTCTTGATGATGACATGTGGATCATTGATAGTGGAGCTTCCAGGCATATGATAGGAGACCAGGTCAGACTCTCCAGTATGAATGAAAAGAATACATCCTACAAGGTAGAACTTGGAGACAAGAATACCTATCAAGTCAAAGGAATTGGTCAAGCCTCCATCAAAGTGAAATCGGATAACAATGTTCATTTGATAATGTCTTATATGTACCTGGTTTAGAAAACAATCTTGTAGCTATATCTTGCCTAGACGACAAAGGAAATAGAATAGCCTTTGTAGATGGTGAAGTACTATCTTGGTCTAGAAACTCCAGCATAGAGAATGCTAGAGTTATTGGAACTCGTGAAGGCAAATTATACAGACTACTAGAATGTAATGATGAAGCTCTTGTACATGATGAAGTCAATCCCAGTGAACTTTGGCATAGAAGGTATGCTCATCTTAACTATCAAGCATTACCTTTCCTCGAGAAAATGGTTGAAGGAATACCAAAACTACAATCTACACATGAAGGAATTTGCAGAGGATTTGCACTTGGTAAAAATGTTAAGAAGCCATTCTCAAGTAGCAATAATAGATCTAAGGAAATCCTGGATCTAATACATTCAAATGTTTGCGGTCCAATGCCAGTCAAATCTCTAGGATATTCTCTTTATTATGTAACCTTCATAGATGATTACTCAAGAAAGACTTGGTTATATCTCTTGAAGACAAAGGATGAAGTTTTCAGCAAGTTTCAATAATTCCTCACAAGCAAGAAAATCAAGACTTTGAGAAAAGATAATGGAGGAGTGTTGTCGTCCTTATACACACCTACAAACGTGGAAAAGTCTCAATCCACTTGGTGAGTCCTTGGAGGCACAATGCCTAAGTCCAAACCCACTGTCACCTCGATTTGGACTTCTTCCGTCTAGGCTTAGTCCTAGGGAAGCCAAGGGGGGTAGACCCTAGTTACTATGTGAGTTGTTTAAAGAATTCTAGGAATTAATAATAGTTTGTTAAGTTCGGGGGAATCTAACCTATATGACAAGCAATAATGCAAATGTAAAATTTTAATGACAATCAAGCCTTTCCCTAAAGGCAACTAGGACTAGTGCCTATAGATTGGGCAAGGGGTCAACTAAGTTTATACTAAAGAATTAGAAAGAATTAAGTGGTCTAATTACAAAAGAATAACTCTACAATAAATTACAAGATGAAATAATGCTATGACAAAGATACAATGGAAATGAAAGTTAGATAATGGCACAATGTAAATAAAGAGCTAAAGAATAGTTAGAGAGATATACAACAAGAGATCAAACTATGCCAATGAACAAGAGACAACTAATTATGAAAGATAAAACTTGAAGCAGCTTGGAAAAGAAACAAGCATGCAAGTCAAGCAGATGAAAGAGCCAACAAGGAGCCAATGCGCAACTTCTGGAGCAAGGGGGAAACTACAAGCAAGTACCCCAAAGAGATGGTGTGCAACTTGAGATTAGCACGCCCTTGAACAGATATATCACTTTTAAGAGAGTGAAAAATGAAAGTAAAGATGCCCAACTTGTAAGTAAAGTGCTTGAAAATGAAAAGTGATAATGAATTAAGCCCATAAACATGAAAATGACTTAGACAACAAGGCTTGCACAACCCAAAGATATTGAAATGTAAAGCACAAGAATGTTGCGAAGGTGTTGTACATAGGTTTTTAGTAAATTTTAGAGTCTCTCTTTGATTAGGGGGGCTCAAGGTGTTGTGAAACAAGCCTAGACTATGTGTCTACCCCTAGACTCTTACCGCTTTGGCCAAAATGATTGTTCAGTGCTCAAGAAGAAGGGAAAACATGGCCCTTCCCAAGCTCCACAGGTCAACCCGGAAAACTTGGGCACTCAAGCAAGGGGGACACCTAGTGTCGTGAAGTCATCCCCGACTTAGCACCCCTTGTAGCCTCCACAAGCCCCCTTTTTGGCGGCGAAAGTTGTACCAATCTTGAGTGCCTAATTAGACTAGATAAATTTCCTCCTAGTCTAGACTACACGCTATGATTTACTTAAAGATAAATTGCAAAGTAAATTGATTCCCAACTTAAGATACAAGATATTAATCAATTATATAGTTGCCTAATCTTAAGAAAGAGATAGCAAGATTAAAACGACTTTGCAACTTAAATAAATCAAAGGAAAATAAACTTAAGCAAATATTAACAAGATGAGATAATAGGAAGCTTAGCTAGAAACAATTCTTACGATATAGCATGGGTTGGCTTAGCCAAACCTCTTTGCTAGGTGTAGGCAAAATAAAGAAATGCAAATGAAATAAAGCTTGGAAAGTAAAATAACAAAATCCTAGCCACTCAACCTTGTCCTAAGGACAAGTCAGGTAAAGAATTTAAATGCTCAAAACAGAAATTTAATCTAAGTTCCTAGCCTTACGATTTAGCATGGGTGGCAAAGCCAATCCTCTTTGCTAGTTGTAGGCAAACAAGTAAATAAAATGCAGAAATTTAAGATGCTTGAATAAATGCAAGCCCAAGAGACTCTCGTTGGGCTTGCTTACAATGAAAAGAGGAGAGGAGAATATGTGGGTATCAAAACCCTTACTTGGGAGGTTCTTCTTTGGTGTTTTATGGCACCAAATGGACAGCACCTCCTTTCTTCGGGTGAAAATGTACAGAAAATCAGCAAGCAAAGCTTGCTAGAAATGCTACAAATAACCAAAAAACTTTAGAAAAATTTATGAGTGGTTGTGAGTACTATCTCACATTCATTGATGACTACTCAAGGAAGACCTGGATCTATTTCCTGAAGACCAAGAGTGAGGTCTTCAAAGAGTTCCAAGAGTTCAGAGCTCTTGTGGAGAACCAATCTAGAAAGAGGATCAAGGTCTTGCGGTCGGATAACGGGGGAGAGTATTCCTCCACACAGTTCATAGACTTCTGTGCCCAACATGGCATTAGAAGACAGATGACCGTACCATACAACCCTCAGCGAAACGGGGTTGTCGAGAGGAAGAACCGGGCTATCACCGGTGCAGCGAGATCCATGATGCACGATCAAAGTTTTCCTTTGTACTTATGGGCAAAGGTGAGTGTTACTTCAGTTTACCTGCAGAACAGAAGCCCCCACAGGATATTGGGAAAGATGACTCCTGAGGAGGCCTTCACTAGTAGGAGGCCGATGTCAAGCACATCAGGATCTTTGGGTGCTTGACCTTTTCTCATGTCCCCTCGGAGAAGAGGACAAAGCTAGACCTCACAACCCAGCAGGGGATTCTAGTTGGATATTCAAAGGTGTCCAAAGCCTATTGTATCTACATTCCATCACTTAGGAGAGTGGTGCTGAGCAGAGATGTGAGATTTGAGAAGGATAGGGCTTTCCAAAGATCTCTTGAGTCAAGAGTCGGTGTTTAGGATGATGCAGAGGCACCAATTGATGTCTCAGAGGGAGCACAGCCTCAGGTTTCTGGTACGCCAGTATCAGGGGTGACAGGATCACCATGCACAACTTCAGGGTCACAGTCAGAGGGTGTTCATTCAGAGGGGGCAGAGGCTTCAGGATCTCAGAGTGTTGAGACTAGCCTTGAGGCAGTTACTCTTGGGCAGAGAGACCTTACTTCTCCATTGACCACTTCAAGGAAGAGGAGACCTAGATGGTTTCAGGAGACCCTGAAGGAGGCCAAGGAGAACGTAGGTGAGCCCAAGAGCCAGATCAGAGAGAGTAGACCTCCAGTCATATTTGGAGCATATTTGGCATTAGTGACGAGTATCACAGATATTGAGCCACAAAAATTTGCGCAGGCAGTAATCCAGCAGGTCTGGTGAGAGGCCATGGTAGAGGAGTATGACTCCAGTGTGCGCAACGATGTTTGGGAGGTGGTTCCGAGGCCAGTGGGGAAGTCAGTTGTGACTTCCAGGTGGTTGTACAAAACCAAGTATGTTGCAAATGGTAGCATAGAGAAACACAAGGTCCATTTTGTGGCGCGAGGCTTCTCTCAGATAGAGGGAGTCGATTGTTGAGATTTGGGTACCTTGGAAAGTGGTCCCCATGTGCTTATGAGTCTCTAAGCACAAAGGGGGAAGACTATTACCCTTGTACTTTACTTTATGATTCTAATTTCACTTTGACTTGGG
>JASDQU011100226.1:0-15277 GCA_032191745.1 Picea mariana | reverse complement strand
AGGTTAAATTAAGTTAGGAAAAGGTTGGGAAAGGATTGGGTAGGTTAGGAGGGTCTCTTTTTGCCACTTTCCACCTTGCATCCACTCACTATACTCAAAAATACATAGGTTTTGTGATTTTTTAATAAAATCACATCAGCAATTAAAATTGCTGTTATTTGCCCTAACTGACTCTAAGTGGACTTTGACATAGCAAAAATAGTCCGACTGAGCTGAAACTTGGCCAGTGGGTGTAGGGAGTGCTATTCCATTCATTTTGAGCACAAATACCCCTATCTTTCTCCCAAAGACGAAGTTTTTACAATATTAAGCTCAAAAAGGTAATTAATTAATTAAATTTTTTAAAAATTTAATTAATTAAAAAAAACTACTCTAGACTCGACGGAATTCCGCAAGACTCAAGACACTGTCTAACATGGTCATTTACAATAATCCTAAAAGGTTACTCAATGAACGTGATCATCAGAGCGCCTTCCACCACTTTGGAGGCAGCCTGGGAGGGAAAAACTCAATGGAAATTAACCTGACTAGTTAGGCCACGTTAATTTCCTGAGATGAAAAAACCCTCGATGAAAGGAACTCCCCTGATGTCAACATCCAAGGTACCTGACCTAACTATGATCCATGCAGACATTATTACATTATATACCCTCGCAGGGGTGCGGAAATCCCGTTTACAAAATTTTAAGGCTGGTGTTTAAAAACACCCAGTAGAACCATCTGTCTCTGACATAGATAATCTTCATGAAATGAGTTGACCTCTGTGCTAACCCAGCGGTCAACAGGGTCAAAACTAGGGTATAACATCATATAACAGGAAACATTTACCTTAGCTCAGTTATTGCTGCAACAAGATCAAAATAAGCATTAACAGATACATTCTTAGCTTCACAGATAAGAAAAATCCCCTTAACTTTAGCTTGAGCACTTACCTCATCTAGGGACAACACTTGAAAAGAAGAAACATACTGACAACTCTTTCAAATACATACTTAAAAGTCACAACACAATTTCCATAGTGCATACAATGCCATAGACCAAGGAGGAGATGACTGAATGCACAAAGATGCACAGAAAAAAGGTTCAAGTCAGCCAGGAATGGAAATCCCAATTAGTGTGCATGAAATGTGATGTTTTATTGGCCTCATAACTTTATACAGAAGATTTGTTCCAAAATTCTCACAAATCATAGCAGCTTTATTAATCCATTGTAGAAATCTAGAAGATTTTCCTAGACTTGGAGTCAACAAGACAGCTTCAACTTGCTCAACCAATTTTTGAAAGGAGAAGTAGAATAATTGAAGAAGTAAAGGAAGCCTAGGCCAAGTATAACAACTGCTAGTTGTTGAAATAATGTAACTGCAAAGTGTATTCTAATTATTATTGTTGCATTATTCATTAGATCAATCCCCTATTGTGGATTGATCATGTCGGTTATTGTAAAAGACCAAATCCCCTTTTGTGGATTGGTCAAAACATAATTGTAATAGGCAGAATAAGAATTCGGCCCCTGAATATATTAAAGGGAGCCCAGAATATATTAAAGGTGGTTATAACCACCCAGAAGAAGTCGGCCCTGCCAGTGAAGAGACACCTCCACACGTGCCAAATTTGTACAAATAAGGAGGCTAGCGCCTCATTTAGACACACACTCACTTGTTCATTGAGAAGCAAGTTTCGGAGCTGCAGTTGGAGAAGAGAGAGAGAGAGAGGCGCATTCTTGGGAGAGGACTTTCTGTATTTGTTTGAGTTATCTCTTGGCATTGTATTGGCTATCTATAATAAGGAAGTTTTGATGGGTTTTCTCCCCCATGAGGGTTTCCCAGGATAAATGATGTGTCTCTTGTGATTGTGTATTTCTCAGTGATCCTATCTTATGCTATTGTTATCTAGTGAAATGCAAAGAACTCTAACAATAGCTTAAACCTTGACATGGTATCAGAGCTAAGCTTAAGAGAGCATTTTTCACAAGAGAAAGTGAAAAACGTCACTATTGTCGTACATGCAAATTAGGGCTTTTTGTTGATAAAGTATTTCAGCCCCAAAACTATCTAGAAAAGTGCACCCTTCCTCAAGGATCACTTTGGCATCCTCAACGCAAATTTTCACTGGCTAGATCTCCCGGAAAGTGAAACCCTAGTTTTCACAAAGTACCAGAAAACCAGAAAACCAGAGTACCAGAAGTACCAGAGTACCAAAAGCACCAGAAAACCAGAAGCACCAGTCCAGAAATCCGTTGATCAAGTTTGAAGGGGTAAAAGTTGGATTTTCAGAAATCTGACTACACCAGCTTACTCGCCTCAGCAAAGCGCATCTATCCCCTCGATCAGAATTTCAAAATTCGAAGTTTGAAAAATTAGGGTTTCCTCATAAAACCCTAAGTTGCAGTCTCAGAACCAGTTGCAGTACCAATTGCAGTTGTAGTATCAGTTGCAGTTGCAGTCGTAGTACCCGTTGCAGTCACCCTTGAAGTTCCTAAGAGTTGGTGATCATTACTGCTGCTACCAAATGGTGCCTCTACCTGCAAGTGTCGTCAGAGGTATGTACTCACAGTTAAGCTTTAAAGAGTATTTGCAGGAGAAGGGATCTCTTGCCATAGATCCAGAAGAATCTTAAGATCCAACACATTCAGAGGAATAATGCAACCCAGGTGTGATTATTCTGATATGCATCTATTTGTCATGACATTATTTTGATCAGTGTTGCATGTTGTAGCTATGACCATCATTCTAACCTTTGATCAAATTCTGAGTCAAGGTATTAGATGGATTAAAATTGAGATCATAGAGTTTATCCTCTAACCCAACCTTCTGTCAAGATAGCATATTGTCTTAGTACAGAAGACAGGTCGAAGAAAGCACTCGTCATCTTGAGTGAAGGAGACTTGGAAGAAAAAGCACACTCATTCTTGAGGACAAGGCTCCAGGTTTGATTAATCAAGTTGATAAGATTCAAAGGTACACATGACAAGTTGATGACTACCCCTTTACAAGTAATCACTATAGTTGGGATAGCAGTCTTTGTAAAGTATTATACTTGGTAGCATGTGAGCATATAGAGGTAAATACTTAATGTAATCATTTGCCTGATACAACTAACACCTCCTCTAGGAGAAACCTCGTGTGTTAGTTCCAAGTTGCCATGGAGGAATGGTTGATCACAACACTATAAGAGTGTTGACCTCATCTTATATTGTATTCCTTACTTTTGATCTTTGCTTCAGACAAGCCACGAGTGATAGCTCTAAAGGAGCTACTGTGATGATTATTCGTGCTATTGCTTTATCTACTATTATCAAAAGGATATTATTGTTGCTTGTTGTTTTGTTGACCTTGTTTCAAGTCACAGGTGATAACCCTAAGGAAGCTATAGTGAAGGTTGCAGAAGGCAACGTATTAAATGAGACATGAAGCAGACTATGTGCATGACCATATACACTCATGTACCAAAGAAGATGAAGAAGAAGCTATCTCTTCAGATTCAGAGTATCTCATATGAAGATTAATCGTTTGAAGCCTGACTCGATCTTTCATATTTAGACTTGGTATGCAACACTAAGTATACCTTGTAAGAGTTGATGAAGTCCTTGTAGACTCAGAAGAAATCGAGAGTAAGCCTAATCTCAGAAAGGATCATATGAAGAGACAACTTCCAGGACTGGAAGACAAATGTCATGAGAAGACTGGATCATAGCTTCAAAAACTTCTAGAAGATATGAAACTGCCTGGAAAGATTCCCTTGTTTCAATGACAAAGAAGGAAGCCAGTCAGAAAGACTAGGATATGGATTCTTCCGTGAGACTAGAAGAAAGGTCAGTATTGACTTTCAATATTGATCTATACAGTTCAAACCTGTTGCAAATGTACAAAGCCTAATGTATGTCTAGAGGATTCTCCCAACAAAGGGGAGAAGACTATGACGAGATACTTATGAAGACAACCAGAACAATCATGATTCATATATAGTATGAGATGTAGGGGGAGCAATCCCCATATTTAAAAATTGAATGGCAGTTGGTGCAGTACATCAGTTGGATCATGGAGACATGACTATGATAGCATTACCCCCATGAAAGAAGAAGAGCTATTCTTAGTATCAGTTATTGAGCCACTCTCAGTCTCAGATGAAATTGTTACCGTGATAAAATAAGAGGAGTTACACTCAAATTTTAGCAGCCACAATGAGAATGAAGTAGTTATTCTCAACCTCAGAGCAGTTGCAGGTGCAGAATCCCAGATTCCAGAAGGAACAGTTGCAGAGAGAGTAGAGGACATACTCCCAAACAGTGAGACAGATAGTGCCTTGCAGAAAGCACATAGAGCTAGCACATGATTGTGCAGATTGAGTTGTAGCTGAGAAAGTGTATCAGATTGGTACAATGTAATGAGAAAAATTGATTTGAAGATTGAAGATAGAAAGACTCATGTCTTCTAGTTGAAGAAGGATCTGTACGTGTTGAAGCAAGCTCCTAGAGCTTGATATGGCAGAATTGACAGTTTCCTGACGAGCTTGGGCTTTACCAAGATTAAAGCAGATTCTAACCTCTACTTCAAGGTTATGAATGATGAGCCGGTGATATTGTTGTTGTATGTGGATGACTTATTCTTAACTGGAGAAGAAAAACTCATCACTGAATGAAAGAAGAAGCTCGCTTCAGAATTTGAGATGAAAGACCTTGGCCTAATGCATTATTTCTTGGGTCTTGAGGTATGGCAAAGTCCAGAGAGAATCTTCCTTAACCAAGGGAAGTATGCAATCAAAATCCTGAAGAGATTCGACATGTTGGAGTACAAGTCCATGAATACACCCATGGAAACGAAGTTGAAACTACTAATCGACACTTCGTCAGAATTGATTGATGCCACACTATATAGACAGATCATTGGATCGTTGATGTACCTGATGAACACTAGACCAGATATCGGTTTTGCCATGAACACCTTGAGTCGGTCTCTGGTAGAACCCAGACATGTTCACCTAGATGCTACAAAACATGTGATGAGGTACCTTGAGGGTACATTAGATTGTGGTCTCAGCTATGATGGAGCTCATGATTCCACACTGAGTGGGTACACTGATTCAGATTGGGCTAGAAGTGTCTCTGACAGGAAGAGCACTTCAGTATGTTGTTTTAGTTTGGGATCAGCCATGATCTCATGGTAGAGTAGGAAGCAATCCAGCATTGCTCTTAGTACAACGAAAGCAGAATACATTGTTGTGTGTTCTGCTAGCTGCGAAGCTATATGGCTTCGTAAGTTGTTGACCTGTCTATTCAACCTAGAGATGGAAGCAACCACGATCCTATGTGACAACCAGAGCTGCAGAAAATCATGTATTTCATGACAAGTCGAAGCACATAGAGATCCGATATCATTACATCCGTGACATGGTGCAAAGAGGAGCCATAAAGCTCCAATATGTTAGCACGGATGAACAGGTTGCCGACGTGTTGACCAGGCCTCTATCTCATGTAAAGTTTGAGCACTTTCAAGATAAGCTTGGTATAGTCCAAAAGGACCTCCCTCAAAAAGGAGAGTAGTACTGTGTTGAGATATGCCAGCCTAGTACTGTGCTTCCAGCTTAATTGCTGTGACGTTAAGCCAGTCTAGTACTGTGTTGAGATATGCCAGCCTAGTACTGTGCTTCTAGCTTAATTGTTGTGACGTAAAGCCAGTCTAGTACTGTGTTGAGATATGCCAGCCTACTACTGTGCTTCCAGCTTAATTGTTGTGACGTAAAGCCAGTCTAGTACTGTGTTGAGATATGCCAGCCTAGTACTATGCTTCCAGCTTAATTGTTGTGTTGTAAAGCCAGTCTAGTACTGTGTTGAGATATGCCAGCCTAGTACTGTGCTTCCAGCTTAATTGTTGTGACGTAAAGCTAGTCTAGTACTGTGTTGAGATATGCCATCCTAGTACTGTGCTTCCAGCTTAATTGTTGTGACGTAAAGCCAGTCTAGTACTGTGTTGAGATATGTCAGCCTAGTACTGTGCTTCCAGCTTAATTGTTGTGACGTAAAGCCAATCTAGTACTGTGTTGAGATATACCAGCCTAGTACTGTGCTTCCAGCTTAATTGTTGTGACGTAAAGCTAGTCTAGTACTGTGTTGAGATATGCTAGCCTAGCACTGTGATTCCAGCTTAATTGGTGTGACGTAAAGCCAGTCTAGTATTGTGCTTCCAGCTTAATTGTTGTTTTGTGATTCTAGCTTAATTGTTGTGTTGAGATTTCAGCTTAATTGTTGATACCAGCTTAATTGTTGTGTGGTGTTTCCAACTTAATTGTTTTGTGGTGTTTCCAGCTTAATTGTTGTGGTGTTTCTAGCTTAATTGTTGTGTGGTGTGCCAGCTTAATTGTTGTGATGATGTGTCAAATAAATTGTTGTGATGATGTGCCAGCCTCGTGCTGTGTTGTCAGCCTCGTGCTGTGATGATGTGTTGCCAACCTTTGTGTTGTGATATTGTTGCTTTTGATGTTGTATCAGCCTTGTACTGTTATTGATGATGAGGATGTATTAGTGTTATACTAATCCAATCGATGCAGTTGATGATGATGATGCCACTTCAGCCTCTTGCTGAAGTTGATGATGATGATGTCACTTCAGCCTCTTGCTGAAGATGATGATGATGATGTTATTTCAGCTTTAATGCTGAAGATGATGATGATGTTACCTTAGCCTCATACCGATGAGGATGATGATGCACTCCAACTCCATGCTATGTTGATGATGCTCCTGCCTCTGTGTTGTGTTGATGATGAGAAAAACTTCCGATGATTTATACATACACCAGTCAGTGCTCCAAGATGATATTGATGATGTTGCCCTCTCACCCACCTGATGTTGTTGATGATGTTGTCCTCTCTCTTGCCTGATGATGTTGTAGAATACCCTTCCTGTTAAGGGGGAGTGTTGAAATAATGTAACTGCAAAGTGTATTCTAATTATTATTGTTGCATTATTCATTAGATCAATCCCCTATTGTGGATTGATCATGTCGGCTATTATAAAAGACCAAATCCCCTTTTGCGGATTGGTCAAAACATAATTGTAATAAGTAGAATAAGAAGTCGGCCCCTGAATATATTAAAGGGAGCCCAGAATATATTAAAGGTGGTTATAACCACCCAGAAGAAGTCGGCCCTGCCAGTGAAGAGACACCTCCACATGTGCCAGATTTGTACAAATAAGGAGGCTAGCGCCTCATTTAGACACACACTCACTTGTTCATTGAGAAGCAAGTTTCGGCGCTGCAGTTGGAGAAGAGAGAGAGAGAGAGGCGCATTCTTGGGAGAGGACTTTCTATATTTGTTTGAGTTATCTCTTGGCATTGTATTGGCTATCTATAATAAGGAAGTTTTGCTGGGTTTTCTCCCCCATGAGGGTTTCCGAGGATAAATGATGTGTCTCTTGTGATTGTGTATTTCTCAGTGATCCTATCTTATGCTAATGTTATCTAGTGAAATGCAAAGAACTCTAACAATAGCTTAAACTTTGACACTAGCTAGTGATATCCTTATTGAACCAATGTAATCATCTTCTCTACTTCTAATTGGAAGAAAGTATATTATTGCATAATGATGCAATAGTTATTTTCCATGTGGCCGAGTTGAAATATGAAATCTTGCATGGATTTCATCATAGCCCCTTAGCAAGCCACATGGGAAGAGAGCAAAGTTACATCTATATTAGTAGAAATGAGGAAATACATAGCACGTGAGAAAGTTGTTTGAAATATTGTTGTCATTGATATCAAAGATAGGGGGAGACTACAGATGTCCAAGATAAAGATTGCAAGATGGAAATTGTTGGAAATATTGTTTTTGGATTTTGTATGCTCAGTTTGGATACCCTATCTTTGAAGGAAATTTTACTCTAAATACCTAGCTCAAATGGGAGCATAGGTTATATGTACAACCCAGCCAGAAAGTTCAGGTCAGCCTAGCCAATCTTTACAAGTCGGCCCTAAAAGTAAGCACAAAAACACTATAAATATTGGATAGATGTGCGCATTTGAAGAGCATCCAAGCAAGAATATCAAGTCTAAGGTGCGCAAAAGAGATTTGAGGTGTGCAAGAGAAGCTAGAGAGTATTCTTGGGGTCTAAAGGTGCAAGAGGAGTTTTTGGAGTTTTAAAGGTGCGTTGTGAAGGACTAAGGTTTATGATGTTGCAAAGTGCATTGTATTGAGGTTGTGATGTGGCAATATGGGATTATATTCTGGGAATGATGCTACGAGGTTCACTCGGGCATGAAAGCTAAATCTGACTAGGGTTTGAAGCTATGTATGGGGTATGAAGCAAGGAGAGGCGTTGGAGCATAAAAGTTAAGGGTATGATGATGTCGTGAAATGTATGAAGTACGAAGCATGCAAGTGAAGTCGGAAGTACTCTTTGTATGAAGATCTTAGATTGGTGTCTATACAGGTCTCACTGAGTTGTGCTCAGCTAAGGAGATCGGTGTCTCCAGTAGGTTGGTGCCTACACAATATCTTGCTGAGTTGTTGCTCAGGTGAGGAGATTGGTGTCTCCAGTAGGTTGGTGCCTACACAATATCTTGCTGAGTTGGTGCTCAGCTGAGGAGATTGGTGTCTCCAGTTGGTTGGTGCCTACACAATATCTTGCTAAGTTGGTGCTCAGCTAAGGAGATTGGTGTCTCCGATAGGTTGGTGCCTACAAGCTTTGTAACAGTAGGTTGGTGCCTATAGATATTTATAAAGATAAGTTTTTTTGGTTTTCTCCCGCAAGCGTTTCCAACTTAAACTCTATGTGCCGTGATTTGAGTTTACATGCATTTATTGTTTTAAAGTTAACGAATGATTGATGAATGCTCAATTAAAGTAAAAAGTATCTTATATTGATTCACCCCCCCCCCTCCTCGGTATAAGCATAAGTTCAACAAAAGTTGCTAGGAAAATAAAGTGGAGAGGAACCTTCAGTGAGTACCCTAATGCCTCTACTTGGTCTAACTTCTAAAGAATAAAGGAAAGAACTCAATGGCTTTTATAACATGTCTTCCTAGGACAATAAAATCAAATAAACAAATGTCAAATTCTAGTAATATTAAACAACTTGACAAAAATGGTTAAATTCATCCCCAGTCATATGCCCGTAAAAGCCTAGCCAAGATTGTCGAGGTATTTTCAGTCTGCATAAGTAATGGTAAAATCTGGCTAAGGGTGTAACGCCCCCCCCCCGGGCCGTCATCCAACCCACTGGCCAGGCAGATGCTACTTTGCGGAACATCATTTTATGCTTAATTAATAACATGCATTTAAAATAGGTTAAACACATTTAAACTCAGAGTCAACACAAAATTACTGTTGACATAAATAATCCATGGAATTAACATTAATTCATATGCACAGCAGAATACATGATAAATATAAATTCACAGACATGCAAAATATAATTAAAACATCGTCTGGTACTTATCTTTGAAACGATGGTAATTCCACCAACCACGTGCAGGCCTTCCACGAACCTCCCAGCCTTAGACCATGCTGCTCATCAAGCTCAGCAGTGGGTCACCCCCGAGCTGGGACTAAGCTCCACCCCAAGGTAAGGAATCCTAGGCTAGGCTGAGGTTACAGGGAAAACAGCACTGAA
This sequence comes from Picea mariana, assembly GCA_032191745.1. Lineage (NCBI taxonomy): Eukaryota > Viridiplantae > Streptophyta > Pinopsida > Pinales > Pinaceae > Picea > Picea mariana. Next base: position 5,673 of record JASDQU011100226.1, on the reverse strand, counting down.
TGACTAGAAGGATTCTTCCCAGGATGCCATCTTACGCCCACTACTCCCAGACTCTCATTCCCCACATGCCTGTTCCACCCGGGAGTATACACCTTCACAAGCACAGTCCATCGGTGCTACACCTCCCTCTCTGGGTCTCGGCAACAGACCGGATCAGGAAGTCTCAGAGCCCGAAGCTGGTGCTGGACACTCTCTGGAAGAAACCACTTCCCAGCAAACTCTCTCACCTAGAAAGAGTTGCTCACAGGCCTGACAACCTGTCTCTTCCAACAACAATCACCTCCCTCACCTAGAGAGAGGTTACACACAAGTTCGGCACAGACTTACACTGGCCAGTAAGCCACGCGCAGTCCATCACTGCATGGCCACAACAGCCAATTGGGAAAACAGACACGGGCTTCCCAAACTGGTTCAGCAATCACGGGATAGTCTCACGGTTTTGGTTTCGGGATTGCACGAGGTGTGCAGAGATGCCACGCACAGGCTCCAACTATTCAGACAGAGGATGTACCAGCTATCTCAGAAATCAACACAGGCTTTCGGCTTTCAGGGTTGCACCAAGGTATTCTTGCAGAGGTCAGACCGTTCATGTTCAGACGGTCGGGTGGAATGGAGGAACCCCCATCACGGCTCATTTCAGCCATTTTATTTGCATGCGCCTGGGTTGACACTTGTCACCCATGCAACTGCATGCATTCCTTCAGCACGCATTCCTTCGATTTGGAAGTTGCTTGTCTTTCCAAAAAGAACTTAGGATAAAACATAATATTCACATGTCTTTTGGAATAATATTAAAATAGTATTCCCCAAGGACTTAAGCCCCTAGGCTTAATACTTAGCCCCTCTTCCCACCTTCCAGCCCCTTCTGTGGAAGCTTAGTCCCCCATCACTCATTCATCGTGGTCGGTCTGCACGCGGCGATGTTTATATTTTTATTAATGTTTTGCATAGATACATGTACAAAATTAGGGTCTTGGCCTTCAACCCTTGGGCTCTCTCGCCTAACAATCACATAAGCCCGCCAGCTTATATAAACTTAGCTCACCAGCCTATAAAACATATTTACAATTCATTTCATAAACAAGATTTACAACAGGGCTCGACCTTGGGGACATTACAATCCCCCTTCCCTTATTTCTGCACTGTCCTCAATGCAACTTTACACTGTATCTGCAAGCTTTTCAAATTTTTCAAAAAGATGCAGGTACTCTGCCCACATAACATCTTCATGCTCCCATGTTGTGTCCTCAGGACAGTACCAGGTCCACTGGACCTTTACAAGCTCTATGGCTCAATTCCGAAGCTGTTTGCTTTTCCTATCCAATATGCGCACAGGATGCACTTGCAGGACACCTTCTGGTTCCACCTGAATCACATCCCAATCGATAACATGATTAGCATCAGGCATATATTTCTTAAGCAATGAAACATGAAACACATTATGTACAGTCATAGATGCAGGTAATGCAAGCATGTATGCAACTGGCCCAATCCTTTCCAGGATTTCAAATGGCCCACAAAATCTGGCTGCCAACTTGGCGCAACTTCCCAGCTTCAGGGAACTCCTGTTAGTTTTCACTTTCAGGAAAACATGATCACCCACTTTGTATTCTCTGTGGAATCTGTTCTTATCAGCATAATTTTTCTGCCTATCCTGGGCAGCTTTCAAATTCTGCTTAATTTTTATCATTTGGTCCTCCATCTCCTTGAGCAACTCTGGCCCAACTACTGCTCTGTCAGCTGGATTATCCCAGCTCGATGGAGTGTTGCACTTTCTTCCATAAAGTGCTTTAAATGGGCTCATCTTCAATGATGCATGATATCCATTATTGTAGGCGAATTCTACCAGATGCAGGTAGTCTTCCCACCTTGATGGTTTATCCATCACATACATTCTCAGCATGTCTTCTATTACTCTGTTCACCCTCTCTATCTGTCCATCAGACTCGGGATGATACGATGTACTAAAGTTCAGATTCATTTCGAATCCTTTGAACAGTCCTTTCCAGAAATTCGAGGTGAATTTCGAGTCCCTATCAGACACAATCGTCTTAGGGATTTCGTGCAAGCGTGCCACTTCTTTTAAGAAGATATCAGCAACATCTGTTGCCTTGTGAGTGGTTTTCAGTGGAATAAAATGGACAACTTTTGTAAGCTTGTCCACCACCACCATGATCGAATCATGCAGCTTGCTCGTTTTGGGCAATCCTGTAATAAAATCCATCGTTACGACTTCCCACTTCCACTCAATAATGGGTATGGGTTGTAGCAACCCTGCTGGGTGCCTATGCTCAACTTTAACTTTCTGGCACTCCATACATCTGGCGATGTATTCAGCGATCTCTCTCTTCATACCCGGCCAAAAGTAATGGCTCTTGACTACTACCACAATCTTCTGATATCCAGGATGTCCAGCATACGTCACATTATGCATTTCTCTTAAAATAGCAAGCTTCAAATCCTGGACATTGGGTATATACACTCTGTGTTTGTACAGAAGTATTCCATTAGCTTCCAAGGTGTAATTTTCCTCTTTCTGTGACCTTTCACTCTGCTGTAGCTTTGCTACCAAATCTCTGTACTGCAAATCGGCATTTGCAACTTCCAAAATCCTATCCTTAATGTCAATCCTGTACATGCTAATGGTTGAAGCATGGAAGTTGTGCACCTTTCTGCTGAGTGCATCAGCCACCTTGTTTTCCTTCCCTTTGATATGCTTGATATCAAAGTCGTATTCACATAGAAACTCCAGCCACCTACTTTGTCTAGCGTTTAAAGTCGGTTGATCAAACAAATATTTCAGACCGTTGTGGTATGTTCTCAATTCGAATCTCCTTCCCATGAGGTAATGTCTCCATTTCCTCAGAGTGTGGATGATTGCTGCCAACTCCAAATCGTGAGTGGCATAATTCTTTTCATGCTCTTTTAGCTTCCTGGACTCATAACAGATTACAAATCCATCTTGGCTGAGAACTCCTCCCAACCCTTCCTTACACGCATCTGTGCACACCACGAAATCCATATTTGGATCTGCAATCCTCAAGATCGGAGCGCTGGTTAACAACTGCTTCAATCGCTGGAAACTATTCTCACACTCTTCAGTCCACTGAAACTTTTTCTCTTTCCTTTGCAAGGAAGTGATAGGGTGAGCTATCTTTGAGAACCCTGCAATAAACCTTCTGTAATAGCCTGCCAGACCCATAAAGGATCTAACTTCCGCCACATTCCTTGGCGCTGACCATTCTCGGATGGCCTCAACCTTCTCAGGATCCACAGCGATCCCTTCTTCTGAAATAATGTGCCCCAAGTAATGGATCTGCCTTTGATAAAATGAGCATTTGCTCAACTTGGCATACAGCTGGTGTTCTCTCAACACTTGCAGCACCTTCCTCAGGTGTTGTTCGTGCTCTTCCTCTGACTTGGAATACACCAAAATGTCATCCAGGAAGACTATGACAAACTTGTCTAAATAGTCCCTGAATCCACCATTCATCAAGCACAAAAAAACAGCAGGTGCGTTTGACAGTCCAAACGGCACCACTGTGAACTCGTAATGAGCATACCTTGTTCTAAAGGCGGTCTTGATGATGTCCTCATCCTTTATTCTCACCTGGTGATATCCGGATCTGAGATCTATCTTTGAAAATATTTTCGCACCCTTCAACTGATTGAAAAGATCATCGATCCTTGGCAGAGGATACTTGTTCTTGACAGTTACCTTGTTCAACTACCGGAAATCAATGCACAACCTCAATGTTCCGTCCTTCTTCTTCATGAACAGGACCGAGGCACCCCAAGGTGACACGCTGGGGCGAATGTACCTCTTCTTTAGAAGCTCTTCAAGCTGTAATTGCAACTCTTTCAGCTCTGGCGTACTCATTCTATAAGGAGCTTTCGAAACTGGAGCTGCTCCAGGCATCAAATTTATAGAAAAATCGATGTCTCTCTTTAGAGGTAGTCCACGTACTTCCTGGAATACATCCTCAAACTCAGTAAGCACCTCATGATCTCCAACCTTTGAGACTTCATCTCCGAATGCTTCCTCCACACGGACTGCAAATAATTGACAGCCTTTCCTGTAACACTTTTTCAGTTGCATGGCTGAGATTTCTCTAACAGCCACAGCTCTGGGAATCCCTTGGACTGTTTTACGTTTCCCCTCCTCATCCAGGCATGTAAACTTCTTGTTACGACAGTCCAAGAGGGCATGGTGCTGGTCCAACCAGTCCATCCCAATTAAGCAGTCATAAGAGCCTAAGGACAGAATATTCAATTCAGCCTTAGTGCTCAATCATTTCATGTCCACAGGACAGGACTTAATCAACTCAGTGACTTTCCTCTTGGTTCCTGTAGCCAATTGCACTAACTAAGACTTTTCATGTTTGCTTCTTGATAAATGCAAACTTTCCACCACCCTAGGATCTACATAACTATGGCTAGCCCCTAAATCAATTAAAATAATAAATAGTTGGTTGTCAATCATACCTTCCACTTCAATCATGTGCGATTGAAATTGAGCTTGTTTGTTGTCCAGGGCTGTGTAGATCCTTGGCATTCTACTGCCCATGTCCTCCACTGTTTCAGCTTGTTGAACATTATGGACAGTTCTTGCTTTGCCATTTTTATGGGGACAATCTCTGTATTTGTGGTTCCCTTTATAGCCCCAACACTGAATGGGCGTCTGTCTCTGCCTTTGTTCCCCCACTTCAGCCATTCTCAGCTCTCTAAACGATGGATGTCCTTGAGGATTATTTCTGAAAAAGGGAGGTTTGTTTCCCTTCTGCCTTTGTTCCTTCTTAAACTTCCTCTGGTCATCCCAAGCCTTCCAAAAGGTAGGCTTTTCTCTCTGTTGTTCATATAAGCATTTAGCTCTTCTTGTCACCAATGGCAAGTGGCAGTCCACTCAGATACCTCTGAATCTTGACAACCTCATCTTTGATGAATGGAACATACTTCAGTAGTTCCAAGAAACTTCGTTCGTATTCATCAATGGTCATGCTACTTAACTTGAGTTTGAAGAACTCCTTCATCTTTCTGTCATAGTATCTTTTAGTCAGGTATTTCTTCTCGAAATACCTCTTGAATTCCTTCCAAGTGATATCTTTCTCTCTAATGTGTTGCACCTGCACAAACTGATCCCACCACATGGATGCTTTTCCTTTTTGTTGATACATCGCAATTCTTCCTTCTGCATGAGAGGAATAATTCTACAGTTGGAAATATTTACTCATGCCAAGCAACCATGTTTCGGCATCTTCCTCCTTCTTATGTTCTCCATCAAACGTAGGAGCCTTAATCTTGTTCATCTCCCCTTTCAATCCATCCATCCCAGATCTCCTGTGGTTGCTGGTAGGAGATGGGCTTGAACTGTTAATGTTTATGCCATTATTATAGTTCTTTGCATTTCAATAGATAAGAGCAATATAAGAACAAGATCACTGAGAAATACACATTCACAAAAGACACGACATTTATCCTGGGAAACCCTCTAGGGGAAGAAAACCCAGCAAAAACTTCCTTATCATAAATTGCCAATACAATGTTCAAGAGATAACTCAAACCAATACAGATAGTCCTCTCCAAAAGATGCGCCACTCTTCTCCTCCTCTCTCCAACTGGTAATTGCAGCTTGCCTCTTAAGAATGAGCAAGTGAGTTGTGTGATAAAGTGAGG
>JASDQU011100225.1:0-21821 GCA_032191745.1 Picea mariana | reverse complement strand
TAAGAATCTGAAGAGCTTTATGCACTTGATACAATTTTTTTTGATGCTGGTCACCCACATGAACAACCACTTGCTCATCATGCAATGCAACCTGTATGTTGTTCTTATGACAAAACACTGAATGCTAAATCAAAACAACAAGATTTCCAAGTTGTGACCGGTCAATAAATTTCTCTTCATGACAGTCCATCTAGGATGCACCAAGTTCTAAGTCCTTCTTCATTTCTGGAACCTCCTGAATCACAATTTAATCTTGATAATCTTGTTTTCGACGATTACTTTACTATTTCAGAATTGAATTTTAATGTTGACCTATCATTCCCTAACAAAATCATAAATTTCTAACATTCACACACATATGTTAACAACAACAATCGAACAACCCATCACCATGCACATCACATAAAATATCGACCCGATCCAAGAGCCTATATCATCTCAGTTTGCTCAAGAATTACACATTAATCTTCAGGAGAAAATTCATCACTCGTCCTTGGATTCAATCTTCATACCCAACCACTCTTCACGTGATTTCATTGATGTCATAGGAGAATTATTGGAGTCATATTTCACTCAATGTTTCCCTCGAACAATCAATTATCTTCTCTCCTCTCAACATGCAGAGTATGTGAAATTTGGACCCAGGGAAATATGTTGAAAGATTAATTATTAAAAGATTAATTGTTGAAAGATTAGTTGTTGAAGGATTGGTTGTCATTGAATTGTTGAAAGATTGGTTTTCATTGATGTCAACCCTTGAAAATGAAGTTAACGAATTGCATGTCAAGGTAAAGGAGATGTAAACAAAAGTAAACAAGTTGCATGTCAGTTGCATGTTAAAGTAACTGTAAACATAAGTTAACAAGTTGCATCGGAAGTTAATAAGTTGCATGTCAAGGTAAAGGAGATGTAAACATAATTTAAAAAGTTGCATGTGGATTGCATGTTAAAGTAACTGTAAACAAAAGTTAACAAGTTGCATGTCGAGGTAAATGAGCTGTAAACAAAAGTTAACAAGCTGCATGCCAATTGCATGTTAAAGTAACTTTAAATAGAAGTTAACAAATTGCATCAGAAGTTAACAAGTTGCATGTCAGTTGCATGTCATGATGAGATCCTCATTAAAAAACAAAGAAGAGTCAATTAAAGATTATTTCTGTGAATACTAATTTGTAGATCTAAGACAGTGAGTCGAAGTTATCGAAGTCCAGTGAAGGAATAAGTTTGTAGGAGCTGAGCGTACAAAAAAACAGTTAGAGATCTAGGTGCTTTGAGTAAATCCGTGGATTTCATGAGGAAAAGCGCAGACATCCACGAGATGCAGTGGGGAAAATCACAAACATTCATGAGTAGGAAATGTATGGGTTGTGACCCTGTGAGGAAAAATTGTTGAAGATTAGAGATCTAAAACCCAGGTCAACTACATGTTGAAGGTATGTCTTCCTGTGTGTGTTAGGGTTTGCATTCCGAAGAAATCAAGAACATATATGTCTTAGTGATTCATAAGCATTTGATTTGGAGAACTCTCTTGTGGATCTTGGTATGAGGTATGTGTGGTTGTAGTCTTGATGAGATAATGATATCAGTAGCAACAACAAAGTATAAAAAACATAAGCAACAACAAGTTATCAATTACAACGACAAAGGTAGTGACAAATTGGTCTACATTTATATTTCAGGGCGGTTGGACGGGGCAAGGAAAGGGGATTGTAGCCTCCTTTCAGTTCGAGCTGGTAAATTAGGGAGTTGGATATTCCTTCAGGTTGCATCCTGTAAATAGGGGGTTGGAGCCTCCTTCCAGTTGTAGCTGGAGAAATAAGAAGTTGGCTCTTCCAATGAATGTACTCTTTGATAAATAAGAAAAACATTTGGTGGGTTTCTCCCACATTGGGTTTCCACATAAAATTCGGGTGTACTATGTCTATATGATGTTTATGCATTGAATTATGGTTTTGATGATATATTAAATGCTCATGATATTTATTGGAGGTTTTATATTGTGATTAGAAATAGCAATTGTGCTCATACTGATTCACCCCCCCTCTTAGTTTTCCAACAAAATATTCATCGATAATGAAGCAATCCAACATCAACCGATAGTTATCTTAGGTACTCATTGTCGTACTTCTACTCCTGGGATGAATTATGTCACCCACTCTGACACAATCTCACAAAGTAAATTACACCCAGGTTTCATTTATGAGTCTCTTCAGGTGCATCACTCACCTTTTGATTCCTTCCAACGGTCCTATGATGATCATTGTAAATTTTACAGCATAGTTGAATCTTGGTTGGAGGAATATTTCACATCCACATTTCACATGAACAATAACATTGCCAAATTTGAACTACTGAGTGGAAACTTGCTTGAATCAATTCTTCCAATCTTTCATCCCTCACTGCTTCACTCTATGCAATTCAACTTCAATGAACATATGATCATGGGTTTGGAGTTGCTTGATTGGCTCCACTAATACTACACTTACACCTAGTTTTCTCTTAGCAAGTGTAGGGTAGGTTAGGAATATGATTAACATATTTCATTCTTCTTTTCTACATGTGTAGCTTAGATATTAGACTTTGTTTTCATTTGAATAACATATATTTTGACTTGTTTTGGATTGCTTCAATATATACCACCAACTGATGATTAGTTTAGTTTGCAGTTTATGATGGTTTCTTTAGTTTAAATTTCTTGTCATTAAATGTTTCTCCTTTTTGTTTGATGATTTATGTTTTCTCTGACTAAAATCTTGTCTTAATATCGGTTTTACTCCATCATCATGAGGAAACCATGTGCATGAATTCTTTGAGAAGTTCAATCACACAATTCACTTGTTTCAACAATGTTTAATTTGACATTGAGAGTTATACATGCTTTTATTCCGATATGCTGAAAGATTACCTATTAATGAATACTTGAAAAATGGAACAAGACATAAACCACGCTAAGGAAATTACATCGATTGTTCACAGCCTTGCTCAGGATGGTGTTGATCCAATAGAATTATTGAAAGGATTATTACTCTGCGATAGAGGATGTGCTTAAGACTTTGGGATACTGATCAATCAAATGGTTCTCAAGCATACTTCTTTAGGGAAAAACTGGTGATCATTACGACTACAATTAATTGTTTCCCAAAAGGAGAGATTCCACCAGAAAGGCCAACACTCGAGTTGAAGTCTACTCTGTCTCCCAGTAACTGGAACATGTAACACTTATGGTTTGATTCAAAGGTCTAGACATATTTTGATTGGCATTTTCAGATTACTGTGGTAAGGATCTTCAGAAATAATTTCAAGCATATTTTGATCATGGAAAGATATGTCCACTCGAAAGGAAGGATAAGATTAGAGGAAGACACATGTATTCAGAAGGTTTGAATTGATCATGAAACATGCAATTGCATAATCAAAACTATATTTAACTAATCATATCACTCTGTAACATCAGTTCTAGAGCCGTAAGAAGTGGACATGAAATGAAGGTCTTGCAAGGCCAAAGAAAAAGAATTTGATGAAAAACGAAGTGGAGTTCTGGCCAACCCATGCCCCCTAAAGCACAAGGTTACACAAGTAAACCATAAGTATTCAAAAAATCATGACGAGGGGTGTGATTCTCAGTCAATGATACCACTAAAGTTCATCTTAATGAAATAGTGCATCTATATAATATTTCACATGGATTAGTTGTTTCAAGAGGTTGCAAACTTCTAGCTAGTTGGAATGCGTGAATATCCTCTAAGCTATTGGAAACACTCAATTTATGATCTCTTTCTCTGTCTGGTTTCTTTCCTAACTACATGCCTTTGATATTCATTTGTCCAAAATTTCATTTTCAAGTTGGAACATATTTTAGACCAAGTTCTTTTCTTAATTATGGACACTTCTTGTCTCGTTCTTTCATCATCATTTTCCCCTTCAAAGAAATTCATCTCTTAAATTCAGTTTGTCTTATGATCTTTGATTATATTTAATGACACATTATTTTCTCACCTTCATCTGTCTTTTGTAGACAACTCCTTCCCAATGGAAAGGGAACAAATCAACTTGCATTTCTTGCCTAGCTCATGATCTGAATCAGGGGGTCTATGTTTGAACATGAATCAGAACTATCTGGAAATGTCATGAAAACAGTCTAACCAAGACTGAATATAATGGTTAATCAACAATCAACCTTGCATATTTACTGGTGAGCGAGTCCTATGTAATGGGGAAACCATCTGAACACTAAGTCCATGCTCGTGTGAAGGGTGAAGTGTCAAAGTATAAAGGATGAAAACCTAAAGGGATATATTTATGTAGCCATGTGCAAAAAATATACAAATAAATCTCAATAGCTGGTAGTCATCCCCTATCAGGCTAAAAGGCCACCACTTTCCCCATCCACTGAATGGTAAGCATGCACTAAATAAACCAGGAAGGAATGGAAATGCAAGTTTGACCATACTAGGGAACATGTATATATCTCCATCGGGGCTATGGATGCTCGCTGGAAGTGGAGAAAGGTCTATGACACCATGCCGAATCCATTGGGAATATGGATGCTCACGGGAAATGGAACAACACCTGTGAGATATCTATGTATGCACCTGGTGAAAAATATTTATTTATCCCAAATATATATCAGCCCCACGACAAAGTTACCAACCTAGATCGTCGACATAGTTTAAGGAAATAAATCTCATCATCATTCATCCTCCATATTACAATGAATGAGCTACGCTAGCCGATATGAAAGCATCACCAATGAGCCTACCACGATGGAATATTTTAGGTAATTGTTGTGCATTATTTACAATTTTTTTGAACTTAAAAGTAAAGTTAGGGCCCTCTACATTTTCTGCTTATCAGTTAGGAAAGACTAGCTGAGATTTTGGTTTCATCTAGTGTCTCGCCATTTCTTTTGCGCGTGCACCACGCTCCCAATTTCCTTCTCTTAGCATCTCTCTAAGATAAGAAATTGGCCCCCTCTCCAAATTTTCTTACCGGAACCCTCATAGTCTCTCTCTCTCGTGCTAATGGATAAGCCTAAGTACCTTTTCCTCTTGCTCTACCCATCTTATCATTTCTAGTTCCTTCTCAGATCATGTCGACCTGTCGATCTTCACCTCAAAGAGTCTCCTCTTCCTGCTCAAACACATAGCGTATCGATGCACGCATCCTTTCTTCCACCTCCACATTGATGTTCCATTGATTCCTTTGTTGATACATAAGCCACCATCCTTTGAACTTGACTAAGGTGCCAATGCACTTCCATTAAACCTCACTATACACGTTCTTATCATCAGTGAATTGAACATAATAAATGTTGACACATCAATAATATCTACATGTTTATCTTTGCCACGTGCGTGCATTTCATTGCATGTTTATAAGTTCCCTTTCCTCTCCTTGATACATAAATGGAAGGACGTCGAACCCTCATCGTCGCCAAGTGCATCGATGATGATGATATTCTCCCTCTCGCCAATGATGACCTAGTCAACAAATCTCACCTTTGCCTTGAGGCCCATCTCATCCTCCTCCAGCTTGGATATTTCTTTCTGCACCTGTTAGTCAGTTTCCTAACGTTGTCGGTGACTAATATCTCCATGCCTAATCATATTTTTGGTCACCAATCTCCTACCATGCTTGACCTACTCTAGATTGCAGTCATACTCAAGTTTGTAGTGTCCCCAATGTCTTTCTTCATGCATATGGTACTATATTGTTTGCTTAAATGAATTTCTTGATGTTATGAATAAATATTCATTATGAGAGAATCACCTAGCATCATATGGGTTAACCAAAATACCTATTGGTATTACGATGGCTCTGAGATGCAACTTAATGAAAAATTGGTTCTCCCAACTCCTACACCGTGCTAAAGGCACTGAATATCAGTTGGCTATTTTGGTGAATTTATAACTTCATGATACTGACACATCACTATATCATCAATGAGATAAATAAGTCCCTATACATCATAGATGACACTGGAACTTTCATAATCAATTTTGAATAAAGCAACAAGGAATGTGGGACCCGAACTTTCATTAAAAAATTCCTTTGAGTGCGATTTTTTGGTGTCTGCCAAAGTAGATTTTTCTTTTCGGAAACAAGCCAATTAAGTGATTCTCACTATTTAGATTCCAATGCAACTCAAGAAATCACAATCCAACACATAGAATTACCAGAATGGCTCGCCTTGGATTTCTGGCCCGAACTGGCTACGACGGTCGCTGCACAAATGAGATATTTGTATGACTTGAGCAGTTGGACTGTCATGAGTTCCTCTTGTTAGGATATTTAGATACTTAGGAGTTAGTTAAGATTCACTTGGTCTATTGTGTCGTTAGGTAAAAGTGTGTTTTCTAGTGTGTTTCTTTAGTATGCATTAGTATGCATTTGTAGTTAGGAAATCTGACGGTCATGATATGTTCTCGACATAGAGTGATCCGACGATTCATACTCTCCTCGATCTTAGTGACCATTGATTTGTGGATTAGCACCCTATTGTTCCATGATCTCTATTTAAAGAGCATGGAGGGTCATTTTCTGATGATCGATTGTGAGAAAATCTCTTGTATATCCTCTCTGTAATATTTTTCTTTGTATTAATAAATTGCTCCAAGTGGCCGCGTTGGCTGGGGCCGTGGACGTTTCCCCATAGGGGTTTTACCACGTGAAAACATTGGTGTGTTGATATTTGATCTGGTTATGTGAGTGGTTACTGAAGGTGTTCGTCCTTTGTTGGAATACTTGTGATGTCGAACATGGTATCAGAGTCTGTTTGAAGACCAGCTCCTGTTGTAGATCGAGATCATGAAGTCGAGTTGCCTCATCTCCATTTTTTGTCATTTTCATACATTTATGGACTGAGAGGACTGTTCCATTGTGTCTGGAGCACTCGTTTCATTAAGGAACACTTTTTGTTTCACTCAATTTTTTTTTCGTTTGCCCAATATACGACCATTACAATCAAATCCGGAGGTATAAAGCCCGAATACACATTTTTTAAATTTTTGCAAAGTTTTATTTTGGTTTTATTTCGGGTTGTATTTTTTTATTTCCGGGTTGCTACTCTTTTATATCTGTGTATGCTCTTTTCCCCACACCCTTTGTGATCTTGGCAAGTTAGAAACATATAGGAAAAGGTGCATCTTCTGGGTAAGCTAACCGAGATCTAACCCTTGTTGTCATCGAGAAGCAAATTTTTTTTCTTGTGTGAAAAGAGTTTTTTTTGAGCATGCTCTCCAAGGCCGTCTTCAACAACAACAACAACCCCAACCCTCCTTCTGAACATTACAATATGTTTTGCTAGACCATTTGGTTAAAACTTTCCTTATTAAGTAAAAGGTCTTGAGTTCAAGTCTCTCTTTTGTTACATTTTTGAAAAAGTTCATGCTAAAATTGTAAAGTGTATTTCACTTCAAGTATAAAAGTGAATCACTATAAGTAGCTTTAATATTTTATTTTAGAGTTATTTATTTTTCATGCAACTTTTTTGTTATAAAGTAACTTCATTGTAAAAGTGATCCCCACTTCTCTTTATAGAAGTGGGTTACTTCATAAAGCAACTTACACTATCACGTGGTCAGTTGGTTACCGTTTATGCCTTATTTTAAAAGGGCATAACTCTCACATCAGAAGTCGATTTTCAGTGTCGTTTATTAAAACCGCATAACTTTTCGAGATATTTCCATCCAGATCATCAGTTTCAGTTTTTAAATCCACATTATCTGCATATTTAATATAAATTCTACAAGTAATGTCTTGCTTACCAGCAACAACTACTTCCAATGTAAATCTCATATGGAAGATTTATTAAGAAGTAAAGGCTTGTACTAGATTACCTTGGGAAAGGAAAAAGAACCCACTGATGATGATAAGAAATACAAATGGGCTAATAGGAGTGATGAAGCACATGGACTAATCAAAATGTCCATCTCTCCTGATTTAAGATACCACCTCCAAGAAATTGATGACCCCGAAGAAGCTTGGGACAAGATTGAATCTATGTTTGGTAAACTCAATATTATTCGAGCACAACAGTTAGAAAATCAAGTACTGACCTTTAGTCCAAGTGATTTTTCTTGCCTTGGAGACTATCTATATAGGTTTAAAACACTCAGAATTTTATGTGAAGAATGTAATATAAAAATGGAGGAAGAGCACTGCATCTATCTTATTCTTTCTAAGCCAGGTAGTACATATTATGTGTTTGTATCTAGCTTTTATTCCATGAGAGAGGCTCTAGGGAAAGCTTATGAAAAACCCACTCTTGAGTCCTTTTGTGTTGCTTTGATTAGAGAGGAAGATAATCTTGTACAACTTGGAGTGATCAACACTGCAGGCACCTGCAACAAAGAATTAGTTGCCCAACAGAAAGATAAACTCAAGAATCCAAAGAAGCAACATCCTCGCCACAACAAAAAGAAATATAAGGGTCCCAAACCCACTTAGACAACTTTTTCTCCAAATGGAGACAAAGGAGAAAAATATAAAAATAAGAAGACTGACAGACATTGCAACATTTGTGATAAAGATGGTCACGATGAGTCCAAATGTTTCAAGAAGATGGCAGCTTTAGAATCAGCGACGAAGAAGCACAACATCAGTATTGATCCTAATTCTTCTTCTTCTTCTCATGGACATGCACTTTATGCTTCTGGTTTCTCCTTCAATACACCTTCTACTTCTACTTTTGATAAGTGGCTTATTGATTCTGGAGCATCTTATCATATGGATAAGGATAGAGACATATTTTCCACTCTAAATGTATGTAACACCAAGAATATATTTGTTGGTGATGATAGATCTCTTATTGTTGAAGGATTTGGAACAATACAAGTAGAAAATGGCCATTTCAATGATGTATTATGTGTTCCAAGTCTTTCTTGTAACCTTCTATTAGTATATCAAATCACTCATTCAGGTGAAGGTAAAACTGTAGATTTTTCACCTCACCAAGTTGTAATAAAGGATCTAAAAGATCCTAATCATGTTCTTGCAACTGGAATTGCTGATGATATTACCGGGTTGTACAAGTTTGACAACTTTGGGTCATCATATTTTTCATCAGTTTTTATTGCTCATAGCGATGACTTGAGCAAACTTTGGCATGAGCGGTTTGGTCATCTAAACTATCACTCATTGCAGCAACTATGTAATCAACAGATGGTGACTGGTCTTCCTCTTGTTTCATGCAGAGATGGTGTTTGTGCCAGTTGTGTTCTCGACAAACATCATCGGGACATTTTTGAAAAACGTGCCTCTTGGCATGCCTCGGGTCCTTTGCAACTTGTTCACAGTGATTTGTGTGGTCCACTTTCTTCTCCTTCTTTTTCTGGGTGCAAGTATTTCTTAACTTTCATTGATGACTTTTCCAGACGTACTTGGGTTTACTTCTTAAAGCTTAAGAGCAAAGTTTTTGACAAGTTTTTGCCCTACAAGGCCCTTGTAGAAAAGCAATCTGGACATCAAATTAGAAGGTTAAGAAAAGATAATGGAGTTGAATATGTGAACAATAATTTTACAAATTACTGCACTACACAGGGAATCCAAATGCAACACACTGTTCCATATACACCACAACAAAATGGTGTTGTTGAGATAAATAAGTGCACATTAAAAGAAATGGCTAATTGTATGATCCAATCTAAGGGCTTAAGTCTAAAGTATTGGGAAGAAGCCATCAACTGTGCATATTACATAGTAAATCACACTCCCACAAAGGCTCTTAAAAATATAACACCTGAATAAGATTGGACTAAAATTAAACCAGATGTAAGTCACTTCCATGTATTTGGCAGTATAGCATGGGCTCACATGCCCGATGAGAAAAGGAAAGCATTGCAGCCTAAAAGTGAGAAGTGCATATTTGTTGGTTATTCTGAAGATGTCAAAGGTTGCAGACTTCTTAAATCACATTGTAATGCAATTATTATTAGAAGAGATGTGAAATTTGATGAAAATCTCTTGGCCTGCGAGCCTAATTTGGTGTTTGTGCCTTCTTTGGCCTGCGAGCCTAATTCGACGGTTGTGCCTTCTTCAACCTGCAAGCCATCTTCAGCGTTTGTGACTTCTTCTGATATGGTTTCTTCTTCAGATGATGACAGTGAGGATGAAAATCCGCCTCTGCCTTCTCACCCTCCTCTAGATGAGTCCTTTGAACCTGAACCGGCACCAACTGCACTGCTTCCTAGATGAGTCCGTTCAACACAAGAAGCAATTGGTGATCTTGTCAATGATCCTTCAGATCACCGTCAGACACATTCATAGTTCCAGCAAGCCTCTTCTCTTTTGGATCAAGTTTTAGAAACTCATGATCCAGAGATATTTCCATAAGCTTCAGGTCATCCAGATTGGGATACAACAATGAATGAAGAATATCATTCTTTAATGGAAAATGATACTTGGGATCTTGTACCTCTTCCAAAAGGAATAAAACTTGTCATGTGTAAATGGGTCTAAAGAACTAAGTATGCATTAGATGGAAGTGTTGAAAGACACAAGGCTCGTTTAGTTGCCAAAGTATTTTCCCAAGTTGAAGGAAATGACTATCATGAAACCTTTGCCCCTATAGCCAAAATGAATTCCATTAGCCTTGTTCTTGCCCTTGCTGTGTCACATAAATGGGAGGTCCATCAGATGGATGTTAAATATGGCTTCTTGCATGGAGATTTTAAAGAAGAAATATATATGGAACAACCTCCTGGCTATGTCCAGAATGACCCTAGCCTTGTTTGTCACCTTAAGAAATCTCTTTATGGTCTCAAGAAATCTCCCCGAGCTTGGTATGCCAAAATCGACACCTTTCTTATTGCCACTAGATTCTCTAGATGCCATTTTGATCCTAATGTCTATACCAAGAAATTAGGAGGCCATCTCATAATCCTTGTCCTTTATGTTGATGACCTTATCCTTACTGGTAGTGACTCAAAACTTTTAAACCATGTGAAAACCAACCTTAAGAAGAAATTTGAAATGACAGACTTAGGATTTTTGCGCTATTTTCTTGGCCTCCAAGTTTTGCAAACCAATGAAGGAATTTTTATTTCCCAATCTAAGTATGATTGTGACCTTCTTCATCACTTTCACATGGACGATTGCAAACCAAATCCTTCTCCCTTCCAGTATGGAGTCAAGCTTACTACCACCTGTACTTCTCCTGAAGTTTATGCCACCCTGTACCATCAGTTAATTTGTAGCCTCTTATACTTGATTCATACCCGTCCAGATATTTCCTTTGTAGTTGGTCTTGTTACCCAGTATATGCAAATGCCCCATGAAAGCCATTGGAAAGAAGCTAAAAGGATACTTCGCTATGTTCATGGTACATTTTAGTTCGAGATACATTACAGTTCAGGGGGGACTCCTTTATTGGTTGGTTTCACTGATTCAGATTGGGCCGATGACCCTGATGATCGGAAGTCTACTACAGGTTATGTTTTCAACCTTGGTTCAGGACCTGTCACTTGGGCCTGTAAGAAAAAACAAGCTATTGCACTTTCTTCAGCAGAAGCAGAGTACCAAGAAATAGTAAATGCAAGTCAGGAAGCCCTGTGGCTTCGACAGATCCTTTCATAGTTTGGATTCCAACACCAACATCCGACCAACCTTTAGTGTGACAATCAGAGTGCCATCAAGCTCACCAAAGAACCAGTTCAACATCATCATAGAAAACACATTGAGATACACATGCACTTCATCAGAAAGCTCATTCATGATCAATTTATTGAAGTGCTCTTTTTCCCTACAAAAGATCAAGTTGCATACATTTTCACAAAGTCTCTTACAGAAGTGAAGTTTTCCAAACTTCGATCTACGTTAGGAGTTCAAGAAGTTGTCATTAAGGGGGGATATGCTCTAATGCCTCCTTCCTTCTTCTATTGTGCCATTATTGTAAATCCTTCAATCATATCCCAAGTTGTTCTTTAGGGGGGATGTTAGGATATTTATACACTTAGGAGTTAGTTAAGATCTACTTGGTCTATTGTGTCGTTAGGTAAAAGCGTGTTTTCTAGTGTGTTTCTTTATTATGCATTAGTATGCATTTGTAGTTAGAAAATATGACGATCACGATATGTTCCTGACATAGAGTGATCCGACGGTTCATAGTCTCCTCAATCTTAACGACCATTGATCCGTGGCTTAACACCCGATTCGTCCGTGATCTATATTTAAAGAGCATGGAGGGTCATTTGCAGATGATCGATTGTGAGAAAATATCTTGTAAAATCTCTCTTTAATCTTTTTCTTTGCATTAATAAATTGCTCCAAGTGGCTGCATTGGTTGGGGTCGTGGATGTTTCCCCTTAGGGGTTTTACCATGTGAAAAAATCAGTGTGTTGATATTTGATTTGGTTATGTGAGAGGTTACTGTAGGTGTTCATCCTCTGTTGGAATACCTGTGATGTCGAACACCTCTCCACAAAATTCATAGTTCAAAAGACGATACTCCGATCCCACTTCATATGAGCATATTATGAAGTTTTAAAAGTTCCTCCAACAACGTCAAAAAGAGGTTTTCGCCTCCCACATGAAATTGATTAAGGTGAAATATTTTATGCAAAATTCTTAAAATTTGGTATTATATATTTGATGGATTTTAATGCAAATTATTTAAGTTTAAACTCTTTTTCACCATTTTAAATGTGAATTTAAATTTAATTTAGATTGTTTGAATTTAAATTTAATTTAAATATGCAACAATAAAAGGAAAAGGAGAATATTTCAATACATATATAATCAAAAGAAAATGAACATAATAAATACTACAATAATGAAATCTTTCTTAAGTGAAAATCATAGGAAATTGGAGGAACTTTGCCGAATCCATCGACCAAATTGAGAGAAAGTACTTCACTATCATCGACGTACTTAAATGAAACCTTGTCGCAACACATCAAAGGTTTTGGGAGAAACTTCATCGAAGCTCATCGACAAAGTTAAGGTAAAGTCCTCCGATGGCTTGTCAGAAACGTTAGCATCAACTTTGCCGCAACACATCAAAGGTCATGGACGCACCTACTCCAAGTTCATCGAAAAGGTTATTTGAAGATGCTTTGAAGCCATCGAAATACTTAAGGGGAACATCACCAAAGCCAATTACAACCATGAAAATAACTTCTCCGCACTGTTCGAGATTATCGAGAGTAACTCTGCTGCTGTTTGTGGGCAATCATCAAGTGATCCAGATTTAGGAGCAGAACAAAATGATTAACAGACTAAATACAATAAACACAGATATATGGAGAATAACACATATATCTAGTGAAAAATATATTCTATTGAGTAAATGAAATAAGTTGAAACTATAAAAATGCAGAACTAAAACAACTTGCTCGAATGGTGGTAGCTATCTCGGAGAAGATATGTGGTTGCTACGCACATCCATTTGAGAAAAATGATTACAATGAGGCTCCAGAGGACTTTTTAACATTACTCATGAATTCAAATACCCTAGACATCCAAAAACTAACCCTAGGAGGTGAAACACCAAAATTCATGTGGCCCCCTATGGGTATGTTGGTACCTCAACTTGTTGGGGTCATAAATTTTGCATACGACCTCTGTTTTAGGCACGCGATAGCCTGTTGGAAAGATATTTTCGAGAAATACACATTACACCATTAGAATCTAACCCCCGCATCTACAGTTTGACTGTGGCAAGCCAAAAAAACACTGTTTAAGGTCCCAAAACGACCCTGGAAGTACATAAAGATGTGCTGACTTGAAAAAATCCAAAATAAGCCTGTTGGATTAGGTGAGAGACCACCAATATCCTCCTAGAAGATGTGTAGGCATTTAATCAATCCTAAAAGTGTAGAACCCACAATTATAAAGAGGTACAAAAGAACCTGCTGAATTAAAAACTCTCAAGAGTAGCTGGTTGGAATAGGTGGGTGGCGACCAATATCCACCTGGTTAAGTCCTCCCAACTTAGGAAGAAATGGTATCCATTTCCTTGAGTTCCCCCATTAGGTGAGGAAACTTCTGTTGAATTTTGAAGATTTTTCAGGTTCTATCAAGCTTCCAACTAGGTTTGTCTTTGACCTCAATTTGGTTCTAAGTTTCAATTGTCTAACAATGGTTTGCTGCTATTTTAGGTCAACAAACTGTTCATTAACTTCTTTGTTGATTTGTTACGGTTACATAGGCCAAATGGGTGCTCTAGCATGTATTTTTGTCACAAGATGTTAGCACATGCATACCATAAGCTATATAACACACCTAGAGATCATTTAGTGCTGAAATAATGTTGTTCTAAACTCTAACATACATGAAAGTGAACACAGGTATTTTTGGTCAACATGACCTTGGATAAACCCCCCCCCCCCGGGGAAAACCAGTTTGGAATGGAAGTATATATATGTGGAAAATAGAAGGTGGAATAAAAAAAATACATGAAACAAATGAACCTGATACAATAACATCTTGTCTCAATACGCAACAAAAGTCCAAGAGTGAGAGATGCGCCCAAGCCTGGTGCACCCTCCTCAAATATAGCTATATCCACTGAAATGAAGCTCCCTTTCTCTCTGAAGCTCTGATGGAGAAACCCTTGCACCATAGTTCACTCTTGTGTGATGCCTCTCCATTGAAAGTGACCTCTGAGAAATCTGACCACTGCAAGACCTCCTTGCTAGCTATGCGCCCTCCTCCTCAAGTGTGCCTTCCTTCTAGCAAGAACAAATCCACAAAATAAGCTGGGCCCTAAGCCTCCATGAGCCCTCCATGCAAGGAGGCACCCAAGATATCCTCTCCCAATGATTCCATTCTCCCAATGATTCATTCCTACTTCTCCTCAAGTGAACATAAAAAGGAATGAATTAACTTCTTCTTTTCCCTATGCAACCTCCTTAAGGATGCATGCGAAAAAATAAAAGATGGGTGGATGAGATCATCTCATATCATCCTAAGTCAATGGTTGAGATCATCTCAAGTAAATATCAACTCAAAACCCACTTTACTTAAGTTTCCATAGTTTCACTTTATGTCTCCTAATTCACCCACAAAGTGTATTAATTGTCATTTTAGGCTAAAATGACCAAATTTCACTTTTGACTTAAATCTCCTAAGTCAAAGTGAAATTAGACATAAACTACATAGTAAAAGGTACAAAGTACTTCCCACATGTGTTTAGAATCTTACAAACACAAGGGGACCACTTTCCAAGGTACCCAAATCTCAACACTCCCTCTTACCAAGGAAAGTGCCCTTCACCACCAATCTCATCCCTGCAGTGGACACAGTTGCCTACTGGAAAATACTCGGTGAGTATGGATGTACTCTGATCAATGAAAGAAGTCTAACACAAATTTGCTCAATCTGCATGATCCATAGATGGAAGTGTCTCTCCATCTATCCAATATTACCTAGATCTTGGTATCAAACCAAATATCTCCACCTTGGTCTCTCACCAAGGATTTCTACCTCCTGGAATCTCACCAATGGTCACTACTCTTGGCATCTAGCCAAGAGTCACTCTCTTGGAATCTCACAAAGAATCTCCCCCTCTTGGTATCTCACCAAGAGCACCTAGATCTCAACATCTCGCCAAGATCCTCAACTTGGCCTCTTTCCAAGTAGCTTCCACCTGAAGTGGATCTAGAACCTGATCTACCTTTCTCTATAACCAAGTGAGGCTCAAGCCTCCATGGTGCCCTGCCGCTCCTCTTCATCAATATCATATGCTCTGAAGCCCCCACACCAACTCTCTATCTCAGAAACTATGAAACTAAAGCTATTCTGGGTGGACCAGTCACCCCTGATGATGGTGTCCAAGAAAACTAAGTCTGAGCTCCCTCTAAATCAATACTATGAGTTAGTAGGTCCCCTTAAACTCTGTCTCCCCACCTGATGCTAGATGGTGTAACAACAAAAAAAGTAGTCATGAATGCACACTCTCTTTCAAATTGTTCATTGAACTCAAGCTCCTCTGTTGTCAATGCTGAAACATCCTGCAACTTCTTCTTCTTTTTGGGAAATTTTCCTGCATAGTGACCCATCTCCCTACAAGCAAAGCATCTCACTGAGATCATATCTCTCTTCTTCCCACTGTTACTCTCTCCTCCCTGTGGTGGGGCCCCAAAATTGGGACCTTGTCGACCTCCCCGACCGATCTTCTTCTTGCCCTTTGTCCAAAGAGAAACATCCTCATCACCCTGCACTATCTATTGCTATTCAAAAGCCTCTGAGATAAGTCTAGTCTCCTCTTGAATGAAGTCATCCCACATGCTCTCCCAAGTAGGCATGATCTCCCTGGAAAAAATGCCAGGCATGAATGGACCCCATGGTTTGGTGAAGATGTTTAAGGCCATCCTCACCATAGAATATGGGTCCACCACCTCTCCAACGACTCCAAACTCGTCTCTGATATGGGTGTATTGGCCAAGGAAAGTAGTGACTGAATCATCCTGGAGCATACAAATGCCCCTAAGTCGATCATATAGAACCATCTTCCGGTTCTTGTTAGAGATCTCATAAATCTTTCATAGAGATTCCCACATCTCAAATGCCCAATCTTTCCCATTCAAGTGGGGAATGATGTGATCCCACACTGAATCAAATATCATCCTCTTTGCCTTGTTGTTCCTATTCTTGAAATTTTCTAACAATATGGAAGCAGTGGTAGGGGGAACACGAACAACTGCCTCAACTATATTCCATAGTTCAAGGTCCTCTAAGAAAAAGATGATCCTGGCCTTCCAAGGCGACCGATTGCGAGCTCCAGCTAGCCTATCCTCAACACACATATGAGATGCTGACATCACTGCCATTTGCACTCAAAATGATGCTGCAACTGTAAAGGAACGTTTCCTCACTCCTTTCAACAGAGTTGTGAAAAGAGGCAAATGAACACCAACCTCACTCCTAGTAATATAGGTGTGAAAAGAGGTCATGAAAAATCAGCCTCACTCCTACCACGTAGGTGTGAAAAGAGAATGACGAAATGTCCACCAACTTCTTTACAACTCTCCACAAAAATTCTGCAAACAGGATAACACTAAAATCTGTCAATGGCTGTCCAAAACATCTTCCCAAAAGGTGTCTAAAATAGTCCCTCAATATGCTATCCAAAACTCAACAAAAATCAGCCACTAAGCTCTCATACCATGAATATTTTCCAGGTCCTATCAAGTTGCCAAATAGTTCTGTCTTTGACCTCAATTTGGTTCTAAGTTTCAATTGTCTAACAATGGTTTGCTGTAGTTTTAGGACAACAAATTGTTCAATAACTTCTTCACTGATTTGTTACGGTTACATAGGCCAAATGGGTGCTTTGGCATGTAGTTTTGTCACAATATGTTAGCACATGCATACCATAAGCTATATAACACACCTAGATATCTTTTAGTGCTGAAATAATGTTGTTCTAAACTCTAACATACATGAAAGTGAACAAAGGTATTTTTGGTCAACATGACCCTAGATAAACCCCCCCTAAGGAAAACTAGTTTGGAATGGAAGTATATATATGTGGAAAAGAGAAGGTGGAATACAAAAAATACATGAAACAAATGAACCCAATACAATAGCATCTTGTCTCAATATGCAACACAAGTCCAAGAGTTAGAGATGCACCCAAGCTTGGTGCGCCCTCCTCAAATATAGATATATCCACTGAAATGAAGCGCCCTTTCTCTCTGAATCTCTGATGGAAAAACCCTTTCACCAAAATGTTCTCTTGTGTGTTGCTTGTCCACTAAAACTTTCCTCTGAGCAATTTGACCACTGCAAGACCTCCTTTCTAGCCGTGCACCCTCCTCCCCAAGTACGCCCTCCTCCTAGCAAGAAAAACTCCACAAAATAAGTTGGGACCTAAGCCTCCATGATCCCTCCAAGCAAGGAGGCACCCAAGCTCTCCTCTCCCAATGCTTCCATTCTCATCCTCTTTCTCCTCCTACTTCTCCTCAAGTGAACATAACAAGGAATGAATTAGCTTCTCCTTTTTCCTATGCGCCCTCCTTAAGGATGCATGAGGAAAACTAAAACATGGGTGGATGAGATCATATCATCTCATCATAAGTCAATGATTGAGATCATATCATCTCATCATAAGTCAATGATTGAGATCATATCAAGTAAATACCAACTCAAAACTCACTTTACTCAAGTTTCCATAGTTTCACTTTATGTCTCCTAATTCACCCACAAAGTGAATTAATTGTCATTTTAGGCTAAAATGACCAAATTTCACTTTTGACTTAAATCTCCTAAGTCGAAGTGAAATTAGACATAAGTACATAGTACAAGGTAAAAAGTACTTCCCACATGTGTTTATAATCTCACAAACACAAGGGACCACTTTCCAAGGTACCCAAATCTCACCAAATTTGGCCCCAGGTGAGCCACTTTCCTTGGTGTAGGAGCTACCCTGCCTTGACAACCCAATAAAGCTGGATCCTCTGCTGGCGAGTGCCCTTGACCTGTGTGTCCGCTATTTGATCAGTGGATTCCTGTTCCATGCAGTCAAGGTTGAGTTCTATTGGTGTCAACTATTTTGCGATCTTTGTGGTGTCCAATAATGGTGGAAAATATGGTTGAAGGGGGTCCACATTGAACACTGGGTGCAAGCCAAGGAAGGGTGGAGTGTTGAGCTCCAAAGAATTTCTACCCACAAACTTAGTGATAGTGTAAGGACCATAGTGAAGTGGGCAGAGCTTCCGATGTGGCCCTGTAAGACACTCTTTCTGCAAATGTAACCAGACCTTGTCTCCAACCTGAAACTGGTGCGATACTCTGTGTTGATCATGGCGCTACTTGTACTTAGAATTGGATTTTTGAAAAATATCATGGACCTGTTGGAGGATGTGATGAATTCGATCAATGAATCTGGTGGCTTTTTCGGTCTTAGAATGAACATGGGAAGATTATTTCTGTGTGGTTGCAAGAGGTAGTGCAACATCAATGGGACCCAAGGGTTGGAATCCCAACCCCATCTAAAATGGGCTATGGCCGATGGAGCTATGGAGAGCCCTGTTGTAACTGTGATGAACATAGGGGAGACTCTCATCCCATGAACACAGATGATTATAGTTGTACATGCGTAGGATGTGCACAATCATTCGATTGACGACCTCTATTTGGTCATCTATTTGGGGGTGGAAAGTAGTGGATTTAGTGATATTGGTATCCAAGGTGACCAGAGACTCAACCAAAATATGTTGAGGAACCTAATGTCCTGGTTGGAGATGATGGTCTGTGGTATCCCAAAATGGACCCACACTCATTCTAATAAGAGCTTGGCAGTATCTTCCATTGTGATGTTCTTCTTGCAGGCTGTGAGGATGGCCATATTCAAAAACTGATCAACGACCACAAATACACAATCATTGCCTTGCTTGGTGAATGAAAGGCCAAACATGTAATCCATTGAGATGGATTCCCAAGGCTTCTTGGGAGTAGGAAGAGGGGTGTATAAGCCTTGATTCTTGATGTCTGGCTTGGAAATGGCATAGGCAGTGCAAGATCTGATATACTTGTTGATGTCTTGTCGAATTTTTGGCCAATAAAAATGTTTTTGTAGACCGACCATAGTTTTCTCCACGTCAAAATGTCTCGCCATCCAACTGTAGTGGGCTTCCCAAATCATCTTTGAATGCTTTCTTGTAGGAACAAAGAGATGGACCAGATGGCATAAAAATCCATCCTGAATGTGAAAATCGGTGACATTTGTGGTTGTAACCAAGAGATGATAGGCGGTGTCAAAGTCCAGATCTTGCTGATAAATTTGGGGCCAATCAGACACCTCATGTCCACAGGAATGGAGCACAGTGGTGAGTGCAACCATGGGAGGTCGACTGAGGCAGTCAAGGACAAGATTTGTGATCCATGTATTATACTTGATGTTGAGATGGATTTGCTGCAGGTAGGTGGACCACTTCTGATGGAAGTCGTTCTACAACTTCCCCTGTGTCTGTATGAACTGTAGAAGCTTCTGATCAGTGTGGATGATTGTCTCCTTTCCTAGAATGTAATGTTTCCATTGAGGATAAGCTTGTACAATGTAATACATTTCCTTGTCATATGTGGGGTATTTCCAGATAGTATCTAAAAGTGTCTCACTATGGTATGCCACCGGATGGCTGTGCCGAGTGATAATGATGCCTACAACATAGTAAGATGCATTAGTCTCAATCTCGAATGATTGGTGCAGATCGGGAAAGGAAAATACTAGAGCTGAGCACAAGCGATGCTTCAGATCATCAAATGTTTGTAGTTGTTCCTTCCCCCACATGAACTTTTCCCTACCACCGCCCTTGGTCACTTTGCTGAGGGCCCATGTAATATGGGAGAATCCCAACACGAACCATCAGTAGAAGTTGGCCAGTCCCGAGAATCTCCGAAGCTTAGTTAGTGTGGTCGAGGCTGGCCAGTCATGAATGACTTGGATATTAGTTGGATGAACATGTACCCCATGCTCATCAACAATGTATCCCAAGTATTGGACGTTGTTCATGCCAAAGGAGCACTTTTCCAAGTTGGCATATAGCTTGTGCTGCCGTAGAGTGCTCAAAACCTATTGAATATGCCGCATGTGATCCTCCCAAGTCTTGTTGAAGATGAGGATGTCATCCAAATATACCACTGCAAAAGAGTCGGTGAAGGGTCTCAATACATCATCCACCAACCTCATGAAAGTGGTTGGTGCATTTGTTAATCCAAAGGGCATGCCCAACCATTTGAAGAGACCTTCTTTAGATTTGAAAGATGTCTTCCATACATTAGTTGGTTCGATGGCAACCTGGTGGTAGCCATAATTTAGGTCAATCTTGTTGAAGAACTCCCCCCCCTTGAGTTGGTCAAGAAGGTCATCAATTCTGGGAATTGGGTACTAGTTCCTGACTATGATTTTGTTTAATGCTCTGTAATCAATGTAGAGTTGCCAGGTTCCATCCTTCTTTTGCACCAATACAATCAGGCTTCCACAAGGGGAGGAGTTGGGTCTGATGTTCCCCATTTGAAGAATCTCTTGGATCTGACATTTGATTTCGTCATTTTCCATCAACAAGTGACGATAGACTAGTCCATTAGGAAGAGGTGCACCAAGGGTTAGATCAATTGGATGCTTGACTTGATAGTGTGAAGGTACCCCGATGGGTGAGGAGAAGATGTCTCTGTACTCTTCCACGATCCCATCCACTTGCTTCTGCTACAAAGAGAGGCTCTGTGTAGAGGCCGTAGATGTGGCATCGACCTTATGCTTATTGTGAGCATGGATCACAAAGAATATGAACTTCCTGGTTTGTGAAATGACCTTACTACATTTCTTAGCAGAGATTAAAGAAATAGCAGTAGGCGGCGCTACCTGTGGTATCCTGTACAATTGTCTACCCAAAGTAATAATAATATTGTGGGGTATAGAATCATACACAACATTAAGCTTCCACAAATATGGCTGTCCTAAAAGAACATACAAAAATTAAAGGGGATAAATATCAGACAATACCTTGTCTTTGAAAGGATTGATGTCGTAGGGTAGACGACACTATTGACTGACATAGAGATCTCTTCCTTGGAGAAGCCAATCGATGGTGTAGGGATACGGGTGTAGTGTCGTCGGCAGGTCCAACCGCTTGATGGCCTCTGCTGAGACCAGGTTCTTCTAACTACCGCTATCGACAATGAAATTAAGTGGAGCCACCTTTACCCACATCTGTGAGTGAAAGAGGTGTTTCCCTTCCTCTGGTTCTTCTGGTTCACTTGGATGGAATTTGGTGGTAGCGACATTGGCACTGGGTTCAACATCGATAATCTACTTCCCTCCTTCTGGATTTGATTCAGAGTCAGAATTGGCCTCTGAATCAGAAGCCTTCATCTCGACCATG
>JASDQU011100224.1:14004-31016 GCA_032191745.1 Picea mariana | reverse complement strand
GTGATAGTCTTCTTGTGTTCCAGCACTTGTGCGTGCTCCATAAACAATCGATTTCCATCAATGACAACCTTAACCATCTTCTTCAGTCTTCTGTTATAGCCATGTCTCCAACATTTAGTATGTATTGCTCATTTCCTCTGAATGTTGTTTAGAAGACACGAAACAATAGAAATGCAATGTTGAGCGAGCCAATCCACAAGTTCGCTTGTCAATTTGTATATAGCGGGACTCTGGGTGCTATTTGTAGGATACATACCAATAGAGGCCTAGTTTTGAGCCCGCCAAACCGAGAACCCACGATCGAAAAAGTGGCCAAGTATGGAATGTGGGTTCCGTGCAAGCTCTATAAAAACCTCATGTCCATATCTTATAAGAGTACATATTTAGTATGTATTACTCGTTTTTCAGAAAACTTCTAGCTGTGGAAGTTGGGGGATTCATGACTTTAGATTTCAATTACTTTTATATCACCAGGCCGACCGATCGCTTCTCCATTTGATATTGTAAAAAATGAATATAAACTGGCCCAAGTCCAATTGTGCTAATACATCGACAACAGGCCATTAAAATTCAAATAGTCTGCAAGTTCGCTTGTTAATTTGTATATCGCGGAACTCTGGGTGCTATTTGTAGGGAATGGAACAAAAGAGGTCCAATTTTGAGCCCGCTAGCCCGAGAACCCGCGATCCAAAAAGTGGCTAAGTATGGAATGAGGGTTGTGTACATGCTCTATAAAATCGCATGCCCATACTTTATAAAAGTGCATATTTTGTATGTATAACTCGTTTCTTGCGAAATTTTCTAGGTGCGGAACTTGACGGATACACGTGTTCAAATTTCCACCCATTTTTATATCAGTAGCCCGACCGACCTCTTGCCCATTTCATATTATACAAAATTTTTGGAACGCAAGTTTCCGAATATGTGGGTTTTTCTTTGAAATAAGATATTTCACATCCTTTTATAATTTTATGTAATCAAATTGTACAATATGAATATTTAATATTAATACTTTAGTATTGAAAATAATATTTTTAGGTAGTTTTAGATAGTTGATAAGGATCAACATCCGTAAACAATCGTAAGTTTGAGCTCGCCAGCCCTGGTGTCCATCTGTGAATTTATGTTTGAACGACACGAAACAATAGAAATGCAATGTTGAGTGAGCCAAGCGGCAAGTTCGCCTGTCAAATTGTATATCATGGAACTCTTGGGTGCTATTTGTAGGTTACAGAAAAATAGAGGCCCAGTTTTGAGCCCGCCAGCCCGAGAACCCGCGATCCAAAGATTGGCTTAAGTATGGAATGCGGGAATAGTACATGATCTATAAAAACTCATGTCTGTACTTTCTAAAAGTAGATTTTATGTAATACTCATTTTTTTCGAACAATTTCTTGGTAAGGAAGTTGGTGGATTCACGTATTCAGATTTCACTTACTTTTATATCACCAGCCCCACTGATCGACGACTTCCCCATTTCATATTGTACAAACCTCCTTGTCTAATTAAATTGTACAATATCAATATTTAATATTAATAATTCAGTATTCAAAATAATGTTTTTAGATAATGTTAAATACTTAATAGGGATTAGAATCCATAAACAATGGCACTCTCGAGGCCACCAGCCTTGGAGTCCGTTTGTCAATTTGTATATCATGGAACTTAGAGTATTGTTTGTATGACACGAAACAAAAGGAGTGCAATGTTGACCGAGCTAGCCCGCAGGTCCACTGGCCAATTTGTATATCACATAATATTGGATGCTATTTGTAGACCACGAAACAATGGGTGCCCAATTTAAAGCCCGCCAATCCAAGAACCTATGATCCAAAAAGTGGCAAAGTATGGAATGCAGGATCCGTACATTCTCTATAACTTTATAGTACATATTTAGTGTGTATTACTCATTTTTCAGAAAATTTCTAGTTTCTCTTTTCTCTCTGCTTTCCCTTTTTCAATCGTGGGTTCCTGCATAGGCGGGTTTAACATTGCGTTTCCATTTTTTTGTCCCGTGCAACTAGCACTCGGAATTCCGCAATTTACAAATTAGAAAACAAACCCCCCTTCATCTCATATGATTTCTCTTTCTGTTTACTTGTTCCTTTTTCCCAATGTCTCATGCTTTTATATACAGAACCCGAAGTTCAACGATATACAAATTTCCCTCTCGTCGTTGCGCTTATGCTATTCCCTATGCACAAACAACAACCGAAATTTCGCAACATACAAATTGACGACCGATATTTGTCACTGAGATGCAATATGACCATCGACCCTTCACATCTCTTGGGTATATCTTCTGCCCTTTTTCTTTTGTAACCCGCTCGACCGCTTTCCATACTTAGGTATTTATTGGAATCTGTTTCACGGATTGGCGGGTGCACGAAATGTATAATGCTTCGTCGCAATTCACCATCACCGCTGCATTCGTACTTGTTTCTAGATATGCAGTAACTAAGCTTTAATGCTAGTATTTCATCCTGCAGGGACCGTTAAGATTGTCATTAATGTCCGAAAATCCAGAGAAGATTTTTCATTACTACGAATTAAAATAATATTTACATAGAATTATGTTATCCTTTCCAAGTATTCATTTCAAACATGATGCAATCTGTTTTTGTGCACCGACAGGTTGGCGCCTTTAATAAATTTCTAATTCTTAATCTCTCTTTGCCGTCACTGCGACCTTCACACTTTTTTCTAATTATGCAATTAGTGAGCTGTAATGGTGACAACTCATTTCGCACGAACCCTGGAGATTGTCATTGATCAATGAAAGGCTCGAGGAGATATTCCATTGATATGCATTAAACCATAATTTGTGGAGGCTTATATTATCCCTCCCCAATTTTCATTTCAAACATTGTCTCAAGAAAACAAAAATTGTTGTTATCTTGTGGTAGCACTTCTGTCCAGATACAGTAAACACATTCGTGCATAATGGTCAGAGGTTCCACTATTCCAAGGCATATTCTTACTGCTCATATCCCTCCGACCAGGAGAAAAAAAGGAGATGGTCCCTTGGTACACTGAGAGATATATTTCAAGCCAAATAATTCCAAGGCAACCCTGCCTACTCAGAGAACCTGCCCAATTGCATTCATGGCTGCCACAGAGGTTGATGTCATGGATTCTGAGCCGGAAGAAGATGATCTGATGGCTGATGATATGACATTGGATGATGGAAATGCAGAGACTCTTCCCACTCCTGCGCCCAAATTGAAATAAACCATAATGGGTGGAAATTCTCGGCTCAGAGATGGTAGTCCTGACAACACCAAAAAGAGTTTCAGAAAAGAAATTGACGTTGAATGTAATAGTTGTTTTGCAGCGTGAAAGTAGGAATTCCAAAGTTCGAAATTAGTCCGTTATGGGTGAAAGAGTTTCACTGTAAAGAAATGATATGTTGAAGCTCCCAGAGATATATTTCAATACAAAAAAATGTTCACTTGCGGGACTACTATCCTGTTCTCTGGATATACAATTAACATCTTTAGGAATGAAGTCCAGAACTCTCATTGTTGCAAGACATTTTTCTACTAGTCATCTCCCTTCACGCAGAATGGACTAATTTGGGCCTCTAAAATTGTACGTGCAACCTGTGTCCCTAAATTTTTTTCGACTATGCAAAGGCAGTTTTAGTTAAGGGCTATTCCATTTGCCCTGCAACATTTTTCATCTTCTTCCTCACAAGAAGCTTCTGAAAACTATCAATTTCACCACAGGATGATTCATCCAGGAGAAAACTGCAAGGATGTTGCATACAGGGGATCCCGTGCTTGTGTTTGTGGCAGATACATTCAATGTTTTGGCCCGAAGAACTAGGTCCAATTTCTAAGGATAGATGTACAATACTCGGGTTTTTGTTATTTTTTTAAATGGATTTGCTATTAAATTTTTTTTCCTTGGAGTCTTCGTTGCTGCTTCTTTTCTGGATTTAACGCCTTATCTCATTAGCAGGTTTGGTGGTGTCGTAGTTCTTGGATATTGTGTTTACTTAGGTTATTTTTTCTAAGATGGAACATGTAACAATTATATGAAAATTTACTCTATCAATCCACCAACCTTTTATGCAAACAAAAACTGGATTGCACACAGTTTCAAACCAATGTTCAATTCTATTCATAATGCAGATAGAACATAGCAATACCAATGTACAATCTTGCAGCAAAATTGTCATTCTTGTTTCTAGACATGCAGTTATTAGGTTTTAATACTAACAACCCATAATGCAAGAAGTTTAATACTTAATTTAATATGTTACAGTCATAGAAGAATGTATCAATAACACAGTTACACCCACACGTTCCAATAAAATATAATCTTCAACAAAGCATTTGCTGGAAATTAGTAGAAAATGAAGTTTAATAGTTAAGTTAATATATTACAGTCATGGAAAAATGTATCAAGAAGATACTTACACACACATGTTGCAATAAAATCTAATCTTCAACAATGCATTTGCTGACAATTAGTAGAAAATGATGGTTTTACAACAATGGGGGTTCTTTGAAACCAATTCGCGCTTACGAAAAATGCCCTCCGCCTTTCTATTTTGCCACTCTTTTACTCCTTGTAGTTTCTCTTCCTAGTTACTTAATCATTTTTTTTTCCGAAAATGCCTTATTGCGTGGCTTGGCGTATTCACGCATTTCCAATGAGCACTTCCCCTTTCTTTAAATTGGACCTCTATTGTTCCATGTCCTACAAGCAGCACCCAGAGTTCCGCCATATACAAATTGACAGGCGGACTTGCGCGTTGATTGGCTCAACATTGCACTTGTACTTTTTGTGACCTCCAAACAACATTCATGCCTCCATGATATACAAATTGACACATGGTCTCTAGGGATGGCGGGCTCAAGATTTCCTTTGTTTACGTATGGAAAAGTGATAAAACAAGCCATACCACATTTGCGCCACAGATGATATATTAAAGGGCAAAGCATTTCCTCTATAGTTTTGTGCCCTACAAACTGAACCTACAGTTTTTCACTATACAAATGGATAGCCAGACTTGCAGGTTGGTTGGCTAATGAAATGCCTCGAAGTTCCACGATAGAGAAATTGACAGACGAAGACACTTCTCCGATCGTGAATTCCCGGTAGACGGGCTCTAGATTGGACTTCTGTTGTTCCATGGCCTGCAAACAGTACTGTCACTTCCGTGATAGAAAAATTTACAACTAGACTCAGATCATACCCTCTTCTATATTACGCTCCACCTATCATGCCCTCTTCCGTGGTATACATTTTTCACTGAAAACTTCTGAGAAATACAATTTACCTATCGGGTCCTTACGTCTTCTGTGGAACTATTTTCACCCCATTTTCAAGCTCGTCTGTCCACTTTCCATTCTTCGCCATTTATTCAAATTTATTTGGCAGATTGTTGGTTTGGCGGGTTGAAGAAATATTCAGTTCCTAGTCATTGTTTCCTGTGCCCGCACCCCTTTTCAATTAGCAATTACCAATTATATATAAGATCTTATTTGTAGGCATACAATTAGCAAGCGCTAATTTCAAACATCATGGAATGTCATTTCCGCGTCGTCGGGTTGGTCCCTTCACAAAAACTTCAATCCTCGCTTCTGAGAAGGATTATGCTCGAATGCTTCCCTATTCCATACTTAGCTACTTTGTCGGAATTTCGCAAATATACAAACTGGTCGTTGAACTACGCCATCATGATCTCTTCCGTTTTACACATTTTGTAGTCAAAATTTCCGATACATAAAATTTGACCGTGGAACACTTGCCTCTCCTGAGTATCCCTGTAACCCTTTTTTGAATCTTGTTCGACCGCTTTTCAAACCTTTCCATTCTTGTAACAACTCATTGTGCAGGATCCATATATATTGTCATTGATGGGTGAAAGGATAAATAATATCTCCTATTAATGCACATTAAACCAAGATTTGCAGGGGGGTATATTATCCCTTCCGAATGTTGATTTCAAAATCATGAAATGTCGTTCGCACATCGTGGCCTTGGCACATTCACGGAACCTCCAATCCTTAATTGCTCTTCATCGTACCCGCCACCTTCACCTTTATAAATATGTAATAAGTAATCTTTAATGCTAATAGTTCATCATGCACCACCCATACAGATTGTCATTAATCAGCGAAAGGCTCGAGGAGATTTCCCATTCATAAGAATTTAACCAAGATTTAGTGGAGAGTTACATTATCGGCTCTAATTGTTCATTTCAACCATAATATGGAGCAAACCAACGTTCTCATAAACCTATGGCATCAACTTGACAACAGTTATGTGGAGATACAATGAACATCTTTGGGCGCGAGGACCATAACTTCCAGTGGTCCAGGGAATATTCTTATTACTCAACCTTTGCCGCAGAGAACTAAGTAATTTGGACCTATGGGATTTCTCATGCAGGTTGTGTCCCTGAGGTTTTTGACTGTAAGGACCTAGTCTCTTGGTGCGCTGATAAATTTATTTAAGAAAAAAGAATTATTCCACTGTGGGACCACTCTTATGTTTCTTTGTCACCTTAGGTCTTCCGCCAGATGCTAAGATTGTCGAAGCCAACATTGATGTTCAAAGGAGAAGATTCGAAATAGTTCCTAGAAAAGCATAATAACGGGTTGGACCTCTTGCCCCATTTATTGGAAAACCCACTTCTAGTTCCTGAAGATATTACAAGCTTGCAAGTTAGTTCATTTAGAAATCCATTTCGCGAAATTGTCTGGCTGTTTATAGGAATAACGGGACAGGAGTCCACAACAACTGTTTCCCAGATGGCTCTTTATATTTTTTATTTCACAGCCAACGAAAAATCCATTTTTTATTGGGGCAAGTTAATTTCCCATGAAATTTGTTCCCAATTGTCAAGCTTCAAAAGGGAAAATAAATTTTATATGTCATCCTATTTAGTTTTTGCGATAACGCATTCCTGTCGGTTTCCACAACTGTCTCTCTCCAAGAATGTCAACTGCGAATTCCACCCAGTAACATTCTGGTACCAGGCCTTGTGGAAGCACAAGGATTACCACTATTTCTATGAAGTTTTTAATGTCTTCGTGTCTGTTTTCAAATTTTTGTTGTTAGAAGAAAATGCTCCCTGTATATCTGAATAGGAAACCAATTTTTTGCACAGGAAGGGGACACTCAAACATTTAGATAATTACATTGTCATAAAAATTTTTGGCTCCACAGAAATACCTTCTCTCCTTCCATGTCACATTACGAACATAATGTTTGTTGCAGAGGTAGCACGAAAATACAATTACTGGTTGCATTTGTTGCAAAAGAAGAAAAAAAACAGTTTATTCCTCTACCTTGGAAACTAGGGGAGTTCGTGTTGAAAAACGTCAATAAAATTGAGGAATTCACAGAACATTATAGCATCTCCAACCTGAGATATGATGAAATCATAAGAGGGTTTGACCCCTATAATATTTTTCGACAACAATTACAAACAGTCGATTGTTTTTAAAAAAAACACCTGCCCAAAAACAGAGATAGTGGCGGCAACGCTCCTACCTCTGATGTCGGAAACATGGACATAGTGAAAAGATGCACTAAATTGTACATGTAACAGGGGAAAGGCCTCGGTGAAAAGAGTGTTCAATCGACAAATAGCACTCCAAAAAGTACGACATCCCAGAGCATCTCTCCAACAACCCACCACAGAAACAAAGAAACTCAAAGTTCTTCAAACGGAGGAGGAGATAACAACCCTCCTCATTGTAAAATTGATAATTCTCACAAGCTTCCAGTAGAGAAGAAGAGAAAAAAATGTGGGATAGGCAGAAGAGCCGGAAATTCAGAGTGAGAACATGGAACTTGACACTGATCTAGATAGCATGTTCCACTTCCTTGATCAGCCCAGAAACACCATCCAACATAGCCGTCTAATGGACATATCCGTTACCGAAAATTTTCATGAAGATGAATCCTTCATGTTCCAGAGCAATGTTTTTTATTGCCAGTCCAAAAAATTGATAATTGAGAAAAAAGATGTTAAAAATAATAAAGGGAAATCTCGTTCAGAGGTTGCCCTTTCCAACATGCAATCGTCCCAAATCATTCAACTTCACACCGCGACCAGATAAGCACTTCATGATTCCTTTGGAGGCATCAAGACTGAGAATGCCAGACTGAAGGACCGGGTCAAGGAATTGGAAGAGGCTTTCATTCCTATGTCATTGCTTGTCAATCCTTTGGAAATAGCCATGTTTTCCACCCCCGTAGCCAAAGTAAAAGAATCCTCCATCCTGCTGGCATCCTGTAGAGGATATGTGGAGAATAATATCAAGAAAAGAATGGAACTAGTTACCAAGGCATGGAAAACATCACAAACCATCACTTCCCTTGGAACCAGGGCACATAGTTTGCTAGAACATTTGCAGGCGGAGTTAAAATATGAAGAAAATTTCTTTTTAAAAACAATCCTTCCTTTTGGAACCATTGTCAACAATATGACAGAAACAAAAAGAAGAGAACAAGATATTCCATCCAAAAACCGGATTGGTCAATTGAATGTATGTTGGAAAGAAAAAATGAAGAACCTGCATCTCATTGTTCATTCATGTGAACAAACCATATCGAAGAAAGGTAAATTATTCACAAGGTTGTCAACGATAGACTTAGCCAGAAAAACCAACAACTTCCAAGACCCCGACTTAATCGCAAACTCCTTTCCCTTAAGCAAGAAAGAGTTCGATAAACAAGTTTCTATGTTTAAGGCCTTGTCTCTGGAAAATTTTTACAACATCCTTCACTTTTATCAAGCTCACATCGACGATTGGCTAGTCAAATATTCAGTACAGAATGAGGAAATTCATCAGGCTACGTGTAATCTTTCTATCGACTTCTAGGAATTAGAAAGCGATCTTTTCAACATAAAAATCCGGAATGAGATCAACGTCGTCCCAATGAGAAACTGCATTCAAGAATGGCTCAAAAGGCAAATGAAGAAGGCTTCCGACGAAAGGCAACAAGAAGTTTCCAGGATTCCAACAACCGTCGACGACATCATTGAAACCACAACTGTCGGCGACATCAATGAAACAGAAGCCGCAAGAAAATAGCCAAAGGGATTATATGTACCCTCACTGTAAGTCTACTGATTGCATCCTGCTTTGTTTATCAACCCAATTATTCCATTTTCTTAAATAGAGATGTGTACGGAAACAATTATACCTTTCAATTTTATTTTTTTGCAGGTATTGCACTCTATCTTATTTCTATAGTCTTGTTTCTTGTGCATCTTTATCTAATGGTCCGCAGGAGCCCCAATCCCAGTCTACATGGCAAACACATTGAATTCCCATTAATATGTAACAAACTTTATTTTTTTTGTATATTTCAAAATTTCCAGTAGTATGTAACAAACTTTTATTTTTTGACATACTTCAAATAAAACTGTTTTCTTATCTCCTTTTAAATTTATGTCTTCATACATTTTTATCTTTCACCAGTCT
This sequence comes from Picea mariana, assembly GCA_032191745.1. NCBI lineage: Eukaryota > Viridiplantae > Streptophyta > Pinopsida > Pinales > Pinaceae > Picea > Picea mariana. Next base: position 21,561 of record JASDQU011100224.1, on the reverse strand, counting down.
GTATGAAAAATGCATTTAAATTTTTATATGTAACCAACTTTTATTTTTTTATATATTTCAAAATAAATGGTGCTCTACATGCCAACCGTCATTTACTTATGCCCCATGTTGACAAATGCATTTCAATTTTTATATGCCAAGTGTCATTTACTTATGCCCCATGTTCCGTGATATACATGTTGCATACAACATTTATGTCATATACATTTCAAAATTTCCAGTAGTATGTAACAAACTTTTATTTTTTTACATATTTCAAATAAAATTGTTTTCGTATCTTCTTTTAAATTAATGTCTTCATACATTTTTATCTTTCACCATTCCATATGGAAAATGCATTTAAATTCCCAATTTTTTTCTTCCACTGTGGAAAAATTTGTAGTTTGTTATATACTTTCAAAAAATAAATGGTGATGTACATGCCAAGTGTCATTTACTGTTGCCCCATGTTCCGTGATATACATGTTACACACAACATTTCCGTCATTTACAATTCGACCCCATTTTCAAATGTTTTCTTTCTAACCTCGTTGGCAGGGACTACGCTACCACACAACCTTGTTTTATATTGTTTTAAATATTGAATTAGCTTGATTTATTTGATCAATAAACATTTGTAGAACTTTATTCCTAAACCTCTTTGAAGTTTCTCCCTAAACCTCCTCATGTGGTTGAGGGTCGATGCTATTCCTTCCCTAAAGTATTTCACGGGTAGAGGAATGTTTGCAGATGCCACAAGCTTAATATCAAATTGTTGATTCACCTCTAGTAGTTTGTGCATCCCGCTCTTTATATATATGTGGATATGGTAAGTCAAAGAATATTATTTCTTTCCACAGTTTCTTAATTGATCAGTAACAGACAAATAATTTAGAAAAGAACGTTGGATGAAATGCATTAAAAATCATATCATAGATGAAATCAATTTTGTAAGGATTATGTTTGTTTGTTTAGTTTGGCATTTTCTCATACAATAACTTTTAAGAACATACACTTGCCATGCCATATACCTTATGGTTTGTTCTCTAAGTTTGATTCTTGGCTCTGTTTCATGTTATTGTGATCATCTTTTCAGTTGGTTTCAAATTGTGTTATATCTTGTAGAGTAGCTTCAATGGACATTGCACCAAATGGACATAAAGATTTCATTTTTAAATGGGTGGATAAAAAGTGTACATTCTAGAGCCTGGAAATGAGAATTTAATGTGTTATAAGTTTCAAACATCTTTGTATGGATAAATAAGGCACCCAAAGCATGATATGTGTGCATTGATGAATACTTTAGAGAATCTTGATTCACTATAAGTAATTAAGATATGAATTTATATGTGAATACCATGAAAGAAGAGTGTAGATTTATTATTGTTCATTTTATATATTGATGATTTAATTTTTACATGACTATTAATGAAGTTAAAATTTAACAACTCAAAGAAGATACACTGTAAACATTTGAAATGGTAGATGGCACAACTCATAGACCTACATTTGACATGGTAGATGACACAATTCACAGACCTAAAGAAATTCTAACACTTACAGGACTATGCTCTCCCTTCAGAATGCACAAAAAAAATCATATTCAAGCACACAACGAAAAATTTGTTTATTGTTGTTAAGACTGAAATATAAGAAAATTAATTATAACCAGAAGAAAACAAATAGGGTGTGAATCCTTGCTTTTATTATTGATTTCAGAATGCCCCTTATTACAATGTAATCGAGAAATACATCTTTCTCACCGGACTAAAACTGATGCATTGTGTTGTTCTTCTACAGATTGTATCGTCTCTTCTCAATCTCATTCTTGGTGGTTGTATCGGTCGCTTCCAATAAACCCGATGGAAACCTTCCTTTCTTATGGCTCGAATCAACCCCTACATCTTCCTTTCCCCTTCTTTTTATGTCGTTTCTATCAACTGATTTTTTTCCTCTTCCGTTGCGAAGATGAATAGTCATGCATGTTCTCTCCAAACATTTTCCAATTCGGTTTTGTTTCCTCTTCCCTCACCAATGATTCCCACATGGAGTTTAAGCTTCATGAGCTACATGAATTGAGTTTGGAATCAACACATTGAGTTGCAACATAAAGTTTCCAACTCAAATCTTGTAGCGTGGAATCACAGCATAGGAGTTGTAGTGAATTGCAACACCTTTCTTGTAGTGTGGTGTTGCAACAAGTTGCAACACCAATCCTATAGCATGGAGTTGCAACGAGTTGCAACATTGTCAATTTTTAACAAGGAGTAGCAACACGAGCTGTTGATTAGAGTTGCAACCATCCTTATTCATCATAAATTAACTTGTACATAATTTTAAATGTTTTTCGGTGATGCGGATTGCCTAGAACCAAAGATGCTCCTGCATCAGACACCCTTGGTAAGAAAAACATGAGCTCCCAACTCATGTGGTTGTTTCTCTAGAGGACGAAGAGTTTCATAGGCACCTTAGTTCTTCTTAGGAAACCCATGATGCATCCTCATATCCTCTGTTTTTCCATTTGACCAAATATTCTAGATATTCCTTGTTGTGAGTTTTTCTACCAATCCTTGTGGCCAAAATTTCTTCCACTTCCTCAACTCGCTTAGATAGTATTTGTTCCCATCCATCCATAATACTTTCATCATCACCATTTTCTCCTTCATGGAACTCATATAGATCAACAACATTGAATGTTGGATATATATTGAACTTGTCCAGAAGTTCCAATTGAAAGCATTATCAGAATTGTTTTCAAGATTTTGCATGGTCCTATTTTTTGTACTTAATTTTGTTATAAGTACCTTTGGGAAATGTTTCCTTTCTCAAGTGAGCCATGAATAACTCACCTTATTTAAATATTTTCTGTCTTCGTTGCAAGTTTTTCCTCTATTTATACTTGTTATTACTTTCCTGTAGTTTATGCTTCACTTGCTCATGCAATTTTGCATAATATCTGCAAAATCATTGGCATAAACACTCCTTTTATCTCCTAGATCCAACAAATCAACCAAATATACCACCCCTTTAGGTGACCTTCCATAAACAATTTGGAATGGGCTCTTCTCTGTAGATCTATTCACTAAATCGTTGTAAGCGAATTCAACTTGCGCCAAAAATGAATCCCATTGGCTAGGATTTTCGCCACTCAAACTTCTCAATAAGTTCCCTAAACTTTGGTTCACCACCTCGGTCTTCCCATATGTTTGCGGATGGTATTATGAAATGTATAACAACTTAGAACCCAACCTTTTCCAAAGTGTCCTCCAAAAGTGAACAGGATATCTCATGTCTCTGTCTGAATTAATACTCCTCGGTAGGCCATGTAACCGTACCACTTCTTTGAAAAACAAGGAAACCACTTCACTAACATCACTTGTCTTCTTACATGCTAAAAAATGTGCCATTTTTGAAAACCGATCTATTACTACCATAACAAAATCATACTTCCTTTGTGTCATACGAAGTCCCAACACAAAATCCATGCTTACATCTTCCCATGGTATTTCAGGCGCTGAAAATGGAGTGTAAAGTCTTGTATTCTAACTTCTACCCTTAGCTAATTGACAAACTCTACAGAAATAAACAAATTTCTTGACATATTTTTTGATGTTGAGCCAAAAGTATTGTTCTTTCACCAATGATATGGTTTTTTCCATGCCACAATGTCCTCCTAAACCGCCATTGTGAAACTCTCTAACGAGGTTGAACCGTATTAATCTCTATGGAAGACATAACTGTTGGTTCTTAAACAAGAATCCTTCTTGAATGTGGCACTATAAGAATGGTGTTTGGTCCATAATACATGGTTCTTTGCATGCCTTCCAAACCTATGCAAAATATGTATCCTCTTCATACAACCCTTTCACACATTCCAAACTTACCACTGCAATTGACATGGTATTTAACAATACTGTCCTCCAACTCAATGCATCATCAACCTTGTTTGATTTCCCTGACCTGTGTTTCAAAACAAACATATAAATTTGTAAAAAATCTACCCATTTAGAATGTTTTTGATTCAATTTACCTTGGTTGTTAATGTACTTCAATGCCTTGTGGTCAGTAAACAAAAAAAACTCCCTTGGAAGAAAGTAATGTCGCCACTCTTTCAGGGCCTGGATGATAGCATAAAATTCTTGATCATAAATGTAGTATTTATTCCTTGTTTCATTCAACTTTTTACTGAAAAAGGATATTGGTATAGCTTCTTGGCTCAACACTACTCCAATTTCTATCCCACTTGCATCATAGTCTACTTGAAATACCTTATTAAAATTTGGAAGTGCCAATACTGGTTGTTCTTTCACCTTCTTTTTCAAATATTCAAATGACTTTATTGTTGTTGTTGTCCACTAAAATGTGCCTTTCTTCATGCATTCAATAAGAGGTGTACATATTTGACTGAAATTTCGAATGAACTTCCTATAGAAACTTACCAATCCATGTAAACTCTGCATGTCAAAAGTGCATTTAGGTGTCTACCAATCCAATATTTCTTTGACCTTCTCGAGATCCATCTTCAAACCTTCTTTGGAAACCACAAAACCCAAGTATACAAGATCCATTTTTAAAAACGTACACTTCTTCATATTTATTATCAATGCCCTCTCCTTCATTCGTTGTAACACCTTCTTCACGTGCTCTAGATGTTCCTCTTTGATCCCGCTAAAAACCATAATTTCATCTTAATATATGACAATTGTTTTTCCCAAAATCGGTTTCAGAACTTCATTCACCAACCTCATGAATGTGCTAGGTGCATTAGTTAAAATGAAGGGAATAACTAACTACTCAAACAACCCATCTTTTGTCTTGAACATTGTCTTCCATTCATCACCTTCCCTTATCCATATTTGATGATAACCACTCTTCAAATCAATCTTCGTGAATTACTCAATGCTACTCAAACAATCCATGGGATCATTCATTCTCGGTAAAGGAAACTTGTACTTAATGGTGATTTTATTAATAGCCCATGAATCTATACACATCCACCACTCACCATTCTTTTTTGGTGTTAAAACTGTTGGTACTACATAAGGACTCAAACTTTCTCGAATTAACCCTCTGTTAAGTAACTCCTGTACTTGTCTATTTACCTCTTCACTCTCTATTGGAGTCATTCATTGAGGTGCTTTATTTGGAAAACTCATCCCTGGTATCAGGTTGATCTTGTGTGACACACTTCTCAATGGGGGTAATCCTATTGGTAAATCATCTGCTATAATTTCCTTAAAATCCTTGAACAAGTGTTGAATCTTGGTAGATATAAAATCCTTTTTTTCCGTCTCCTGAATCCTTTTTTGGTATTCTATCCAAACAACAACGATTATGTTTTTTCTCTCTTAGAAACTCCTTAGAAGAACATAACATGATTTGACTATTGCTAGCATGCATATTCTTGCTATTACCGTCGTTCATAACTTAGCTTCCAGTGTTATTCATCCCCTTGTTGTTGCTATTGTCCATATTCGTTTATGACATTGGTACCAACTCATAATGATGACCATCCTTGAAAAATTCATATGAATTCTCCCTACCATCATGGAATACCTTTCTATCAAACATCCATGGTCTCCCAAGCAATACATGACATGCATCCATCTTTATCGCGTCACATAAAACTTGTTCGCTGAAACTACCAATCCGGAAACTCAATAAATATTGTTCAGTCACAATCACTTGTTGTCCATATTGAAACCATGAAACCTGGTATGGATTTGGGTGTGGAATTCATTTCAACTTCAATTTACCCATTACTTCAGTGGATACCATTTTTTTTTTACTCCCGCCATCTATGACTAGATGACAACACTTATCACGAATTTTACATTTAGTCTTGAACACTCTCTTTCTTTGTTCAGGTTCTGTTAGTTCCTTTATATCGTGCTTGAGTAATACTCTTCTCAAATCATGTTTTCTCCTTGTTCTTGCTAGATTACTTTCACATTTCCACAAGTAGTTGTTGCCTCATCTACTTGGGTGACTTGCATCCTAGCTTCATTTCTTCTTGTTGCGTTATGTCTCTCTGGACATTCTGATGCTTTATGACCCTCTACTCCACAATTATAACATGTAATTACATACTTACCATGACCAAAACCTCTGCCTCTGCCAACACTTCTTCGTCCTCTTGTATGTTTACTGCTAGTCACCTCATCCTCCTTCTAATTTTATTTAGCATTAGTTTATCTTCCTCTACCTCTAGTTCCTTTTCCTTAGAACTTATGTCATATTATTCTGTCAATATTTTCTTCCACCTTCAAAGTAACCTCGTAGATTTCGTCTACATTTTGAAAGTAATGTGTACTCATCTCATCATTAATATGGTACTTCAGTCCATTTACATATCTTTCCACTCTATGATACTCTGGTTCTTTCATCCCTAACCCGGGTGACAACTTGAATAATTCTTTCGTATATTCACGCACATATGTCTCTTTCTACTTGAGATTTTGTACTTGTTTACATAAGTTCTGCTGGTAGTCAATAGGTAGAAATTTCTCTTTGATCTTACTAACCATATTCTTCCAAGTTTTAATCTTCTCTAATCTGTTATCTACTCTGTCTTTTTTTAGCATATCCCACCAAAGTGCATCATGTCCTTTCAACTTCGTAATGGAAAAACGAACATGACTTTTATCTTGAACATTCTCATACTCGAAGTATCTTTCGAGCTCTCCTATCCAGTCTATAAGAGTTTTATTCTTCAAAATACCATCATAGCATGAAAATTCAACCCTCGCACTACCTCTGTTACTCAAGAAGGATAAAAAATGCATTGTTTGGTCTCCTTCTTTAGCATTTTATTTATTTTCAACCTCTTCTTTAGATTCAAAATCTTCTCCATTTCTTCTATTCTCCAACTCTTCTATTCTTTGAGTTCCCTATTTCTTGCACCTCCTCGTGCTACTCCTACTCTTCATGGTGGAATCCTTATGAGTTGTCTTACGACCCTCACTCGAACCAACATTCATAAGCCTTACCTCCGGGCACTATACTCTCACAACTCAAGAACCTTAACCTGCTATGATACCACTTGACACAGCTCACAGACCTGAAGCAATTCTAACTCCTACAGGACTATGATCTGCCTTCAGAATGCACACCATAACTCATATTCAAGAACACAACATATAATTCATTTATTGTTGTTAAGACTAAAATATAAGGAATTTATTTGTAGACATGGGACATGGTCATGTGGAAAAGACCCCAAGGGGGAAACTTGCCACTCGCTAGCCCTGTCAGGGTTCAGCGCTTTGTCGTGTCGGGGTTTGCAGAGTCGAAAGACTCGACGCTTTGGTAGCGCTGAGTCGGGAAGAGAGAAAGAACGCCATAATTGTTCAGCTTGTGGTCACGACCCCCGATCACATGGAGGTGGAAAAGGAAGGAACTAGCCTATGCAAAGACCTTCGTAGGTATTTCGGGGATCCTGATCCTCGAGTTTTCAACAAAAATTTTCGTTTTCCCTAGTGGGTATGTGACAAATTGGTATCAAAGCATGGTTAAAACACTCGGCCTACATGGGCTCATGAATGAGTTGCGCAGAAGCTCCATTCGGAACACTCCAGA
>JASDQU011100223.1:16270-28242 GCA_032191745.1 Picea mariana | reverse complement strand
GAGACTCGAAAGAGCACGACATCTGAGTATTGATGGATAGCAGAATCCCCCGAATCAGAAAGGAAACTGAATACTGGGTGAGAATGGTCCAGGAAACTCAGTGGAAGATACATGAAAGGCGGGGAGAGTGTGAAAATAGATGGGATAATATCAAACAGGAGATGGAAAACATTGGCCTACCAGAATTCGGCCCACCAGAAAATTTCGTCGATTTGCATGACATAGTCAAACGACATGCAAAGCAAGGCTCAGAATGGGAGGAAAAGATCTCATAGATTTCAAGTATGTCTCCAGGACAAGTAAACAAATTTGTGGATCACCCAATCAAATCCCTCACATTTCTCCAGCGCTTAAGTGTCAAGATCATCAAGTATATAGAACAAGAAGTGGAGATAAAAGAAGTCTTCTCTGCACTGATGGATCAACATAGATTTCCTTATGCAAACACATGTGAATAACTTTTCTTCAAGTGGGAGGAGTATGAGAGAAATCACCCACTACAGTAAAAATTGGATGGTCTCAAGAGAACGAGGAGATAAAGTCTTCCACGTGTCAATTTTGTTTTACTTAACACAACTTTAGTATTTATTTTCAGCTTAGTGATCCTTTATAAATAGGGAGATCGACCTTGGGAAAAAGGTCGATGGTTTTAGGAAAGACCCTCTTTTGAGAATTGTAAAAGAATTATTTCTGTGAAACTTTAATTAAGAATTTATGTTTAGAACCAACGAATTTTTTTTCATCTAAAGCATCAACTTGATTGGATCAAGGAAGGATTGTTTCCGTCTTCGAGTTTGATAGTGTTGTTGTATTGAGTAAGAGTTGTTGTATCTATTGTTAAGTTATCTTTCAATAATATAACAGTTCTTTTGTTCTAGATGATGAAAATACATCGATGTGTTGATATGTGATTGATAGTAGAGATAAGAGAACTAATTTTCTTACATTCATCTTTGTTACGTATTTGTTTTCCTTTCTACAATTGTTATCTCAGTCAATGATGAATGTTCACAAGTGAAAAGTATTATTGCTAAGCTTGAAATAGGTCTGATTATCGTTGTCTTCATGCTGAGGTATAAGGGTTATCCTAAGCTCAACATTCTTCAGTATTTAGTAATTTCCCCTTATCAGTTGGATTATGCCCTCATCTTTATTTTACCTAGATTATTCAAGAATACAAAAAAATACAAAAAGTGAATCGCTTAACCTGAAGGAGAAACTTTTCATAGAAAGATACACCTGTTAGTTACCCATAAATCCCATTGATAAATCGACCGGATCAAATATTTGGAGAACCATTCCACTCATCAAACGCTTACAAGTCTAATTGGGCATATTAAGCGGGTTTGGTTCATATTGTTGAGTCAAAGGATTTCTGACCCCTCAACAAAATTAGAGTTATAAGGAGGGCCTGAACAAATGAATGGCTAACGATATTTATGATAATATACAACGCATAGTCGTTAGATTCAAAACAACCCACATGCATGGCTAGTCATTATTAAGACAACCCACATACAGAGAGTACGCCGGAAACAGGTAAATAACCTCATCATGAGGAAGTAGAACACCTATTCCCTGAAATACCTTACGATCTTCCCCACAAGGATTTGAACCAGTTCAAAAGAATCACAAGATCTTACACCCGACAAATTGGAGCGTCACCTTTAGCTCCTTTACTTCCTCATAGAAAAAAAGTAAGCAGACCAGTTGTTGACACCCCTGACCAGGTTTTTGTTCACATGGTAGAAGATCTGATAGATTTTTCCCTCACTGAGATCAAACACCCCCTTAATCTGATCTCTGAAACACTAGCTGGTAACTAGTCTGAACCTGATGATTTTGAATTTGACGAGGAAGGGTCTAACTCGGATCGCTCAGCTTATGAATTGGAAGACATGGAGGATAATAATGACAACAATGAAGAAAGGGGAAATCAACCTCAATATAATCAACCATGGTTGGCCAGAGATGCTCTGGAAATCCTAGGATGGGTACATAACCTACCCCAACATTCGAAAAAATTACTCCCCAAAGTTGACCCCGAAACCTCCAGATTGCCTGAGGACCATATCAAAAAGTTCATATTAGTTATAAGATTGATGAACGTACAACATGAGGATGTACTGTGTAGGATTATTGCCTATACCTTTGAGAATTTAGCCTCGACTTGGTATTTTAACTTTCCTCTTGGATCCATAACTAGTTGGACGAAGTTTCAAAAATATTTCTTAGACAAATTTGTAGAAGAAACCACCACATGAGCTTTAATGGCTGAAATTTTCTCCACCAACATGAGTTCAAAAGAGAAGGTTAAATATTTCAATCAATGGTTTACCACTATCCTGAACAAATTTCATCCCGAAGCTAAACCTACCTAGGAGTTGCAGATTGAGGTATATGCTAATGCTTTCCCTGCTTCTATCTCCATGTTCATAAAAAGGGTTGTCAAACATACCCTAGCTGAAAATTTTGAGGAAACTAAGTCGATTGAATTCCAAATGAAAGGATGTAGAGAATTTCAGATCTCACCGATGAAAAAAGAAACCCAACCACTACCTAAGAGAGGACTTTTGTTAACAAGACCCCCAGTAAAACAAACAAAACTAGGTCCTGATAAAGAAGGAGGAGACCTAGAAAACCTGCAGTGGATGATAAAAAAACTCTCCAACGAGATTGTAGATATGAAAAGGAGTGTTGGGGAGGGAAACCAAAATCAGAGACCTTGTAAAACCTTCTTTAAAATAAATCCACCTTTCAAATCTATAGAACCTCCCCCAGCTAACCTAAACATTTACTTAGAAATTGTAGCATCTGACTCTTTCTGCACGTACCACCAAGAGAATCATTCAAAAAGGGACTACCCTCAATGGGTGCATGCTATGAATTTAATGGCTAATTGATTCCTAGATGAATTCTCCCTAACCGAGCAACCCAGTGGCTCGACAATAAACATTATTGATCAGGAAAGTCATGAGCCACCGGAAGAGACAACCATGTTGTTATGGGATTCCAACCACTTGATTCCTTTCAACGATGCCACTGGAGTGAAGGAACCTCCCGCTGAAGTCCTAGTTGTGCAGATGCGAGGTAGAAGTCAACTGGTCCAAACTAATCCCACCACTACTCAGTTTTGTAGAGGAAATCAAGCGGATGATCGTCCAAAATCCCTATTTTCTTCTCAAAATAATCCCACTAACATACACACACATGAAGATCCTAAGATATACTATAATGTAGTGGAGGAATTGACGAAGATGAAGGCTAATGTGTCGATCATGTGTAAGATTCCCCAACAAAATATTTTTTTGTTACAAGCCTTAAAGTCAATAGAAGCCCCTATGACGAGTATTGACCTAGGTGAGGTCCCATCCCCCAAGGATTAAAGATAAAACCGAGTGTGAATGCTTACTCTTTAGACAAAAGAGGAAATCCTGTTGTCTCTCCTTTCCTTTTAATGTTTGAGGTATTTAACAAAAACCTGCATAATTTCCTAGTCGATTCAGGGGCATCCTCCAATGTCATGCCATTGTCAATCTGCAAGAAATTGAACGCATCCCCGCTCAAAAGTGATAAACATGTTATAAAAATAGACAAGACTCGGGTAAAGGTTATTGGGGAACTTAAAGATGCCATTATTAGAATGGCTACACACCCAAAATTTGTTCAAGTAATTGACGTAATCGTAGTAGACATCCCAAAGGCCTATGGATTGTTACTTAGTCGAGATTGGTCCAAGAAATTAAATGGATACTTTAGTATGGACTGGTCTCACCTTTGGTTTCCATTTAAGGGACAGATAAACATGATTAGGATCGATAGGGAAAGATATCTCAAACACACTGTTACTGATTTAGAAGCTCTCAATGAACCCTCGTCAGCATATTTTCTTGTGTTAGGAAACTACTCCTGCGACTCTGATTTTGTAAATTTCACCCCTCTCTCATCTCATGTACCTCTCACTCAAAACTATGAAATTACCTTTCAAATAAATCTACTGGTAGCCGCAAAAGAGAGCATATTCTGTTAGGATCCTTTGTCGGGAGAAAGAGACAAGGAAGATGAAGATGAGAAAATAACTAAGCACGAAGAAGTTACTAAATTTTTCTCAGAATTTTGGATATTGTATTCTGTAGACTAGAATTTGAATGCACCAATAATACTATTGAGTATGAATCTCTAGTTCAGGGACTGAAGAAAGCCATAGACTTCAACATTAAAGAACTGAAATTTTTCAGAGACTCTGAAATTATCGTTAGGCAAGTGAAGAACACTATCCATTGCAATTCACCTCACTTGAGAAATTACTAGCAAGAGGTACATAGACTAATAGAAAATTTTGAGGCCTTCAACATTATTGTTGTTCCTTGAACAAATAATACTCTTGTTGATTCCTTAGCCATTGCAGCCTCGAGATTATATCCTTTAGAATATTATGAAGCCTCTAGGTTCACAGTGGAACTTCTCTACAAGCCTTCAGTTCCTAACAACATTTGTAACTGGAAAGTCTTTGAAGGGGATGAATATATTGTAGACTTCCTGACTAACCAAGAGAATTTTAAGGATTTGGCCATTGATGACAAAGTATTCCAAGAAATAATCACGGAATCCAATCTCCACAAATAAGGGAATAGATCACTCAAATAATAAACCAAGGTTTCACACGATACCGAAAGGGGTGGACAATTTGGAGAACCTTTTCAACCTAAGGGAAATATTTAGAGGGTCAAAGAATGCGAAAACAGGGATTTCATGTCTTATATACGACAATATAAACCTAGGAACCCATGAAAACCCCAAGAATGTAAATATAGGTAGAATAATGTCCAAATAAGACATGGAATCTTATCTAAAAAATTTTAAAGCGTGGTCCTACTGATAATTAAAAACTTATGACACTCGCATTATCCAACAAAAAATCTTGTTAAAATCTGGAGTAAAACCCTTCCAAAAAAAGCTAAGGAAGTACCACCCATCTCTAGAACCTTTGATGTATCAAGAGCTGAAGAAATTGTTAGATGCCAAGATTATTTTTCAGGCTAGACACTATGCCTGGGTAGCCAATTTGTTGTCTGTCAAGAAAAAATCTAGGGAGATCCGCCTATTTGTGCATTTCAAAAACCTTAACAGAGCATCGAAAAAATATAACTACCCAGTCCCACCCATGGAGAAGCTCTTACAAATAGTATCTGACTCTAAAATTTTTTCCCTCCTAGACGGTTTTTCGGGGTATAACCAAGTCTTGGTTTCAGAAGATGATCGATTACAAACTACCTTTTGAACCAAGTGGGGAACCTTCACTTATAAATGCATGCCTTCTGGGTTGATCAACATAGGAGCAACCTTCCAGAGGGCCATGGATGTAGATTCTAGGGGATTGATTAACAGGTGTGTGGTAGTCTATTTAGATGGAGTAACAATATACTCAACAAAAAGGGAAGACCACATTAAGCATTTGACTCAGATTTTTGAAATGTGTAGGAAATATGGAATATCTTTGAACCCCAAGAAAACCATCTTTGGTGCAGAGGAAGGAAAATTATTAGTTCACATCATATCTCAAGGAGGAATAAACATCAAACCTAAGTGGATAAAAGAAATATCTCAACTTACTTTGCTTCACAATAAAAAGTCCATGCAATCATTTTTCGGGAAGATCAATTTTGTGAGAAATTTTACTCTTGACTTCGTTGAAACTGTTAAAACTTTACAAAAAATGATTCACAAGGATGCATATTTTAAATGGGATGAAGAAAGAAGAGGATCTTTTAATAACATCAAGACTACAATATCCCAAGCACTAGTGCTGCAAACCCCTGACTTTAGCAGGGATTTTTTTCCTTTATACCTTTGCTTCTGACCAATCCTTGGCTGCAGTACTTACCCAAATGGATGATGAGAACAATGAGGCACCAATATCATTTATGAGCACCAATATCCAAGGAGTTGAATTAAACTACCCTGCTATAGACAAATAGGCTTATGCAATATATAAATAAGTCAATCATTTCAGATCCTATATCCTAAAGAATCACACCAAATTCATAGTCCCTCACCCCATAGTCAAATATTTCAAGAGGGGGAATTGGATGGAAATTATTCAGGAATTTCATTTAGACATAAAACCTGCCAAAATAGTCAAAGGACAAGGATTGTGTAAACTAGCTGCTAAGGCCCAAGATCTGATTAACGTAGAGGACCCTAGTTGGGAAAATGAGCTATCATTATGGTGCAGCGAAGAACTATACATACCTCCTAGGAAAGAATCTTGGTATGGAAACCTGTTTTATCTCCTGAATCATGGGTCTTGTCCCAAAAATATAAACCTAGAGAAAGGAGAGCCCTCAGGTTAAAATCCACTCAATATCACCTCATATATTTTGTGCTTTTCCATGTAAACTGTGATGGAGTACTTCTTATATGTCTTGAACAGGACGATGCAGAAAATGTGCTGAGAGAAATCCATGATAGCCCAACAAGTGGTCATTTTGTAGGAGAAACCATGGCTCATAAAATATTGAGGGCTAGTTATTATTGGCCCACTCTGTTCAAGGATGTTGACGCATATTCCAAGAAATGAATTTTTTTTCAAGTGAGCACTGGTAGGGAAAAGAGAGAAGCTATTCCACTCCAGTCGATGACTATATACAGACCATTCGAGCAGTGGGGAATAGACATCATAGGAGAAATTACTCCCAATTCTTCGAAACAACATAAAAATCTCTTGACTGCTATAGACTATTTTCAAGATGGACAGAGGCTATCCCTCTCACACACATTAATGAAAAGGTAGTAATACAATTTCTAGAACAACAACTGATAACGAGGTTTGGACTACCCTCCATCCTCATCTTTGACAACCTACTTTTCTTCCATACGCTTGACCGAATTCAATCTTGACAAAGGGATCATAATAATATACTCTACAAACTATTATCCGCAAGGGAATGGGGTAGCAAAGTCAACTAACAAAAGCCTGGTAAGAATATTAAAAAAGACAATTGTTGAAAATAAAAGGAATTTGAATAATTCACTCCATAACGCCCTATGGGCCGATAGAGTAATACCTAAAGAAGCCATAGGAAACTCTTTGTACTTTTTGGTATATGGTAAAGAAGCCATTCTTCCAAACAAATTGTATCTTCCATCTTTACATCTTGCCCAGGCATCAAGAGGTCAACCCTCATCCACTCTACAACAAAGGATTGATACCCTTCTCATGCTAGATGAAGAAAGAGAAAAGGCTAAATCTAAGTTCATCGATCATCAATAGCCAATTAAAAGATGGTTTGACAATCATAAGGCTAGAGTTTTTTATTGAAGTAGGGGACCTAGTTTTGAAATGGGATAAAGCAAGCGAGTCTAAAGGAAAACACTCGAAATGTCAAAATCTTTGGCTCGAACCTTTCTAGGTATCTGAGAAAATTGGGGCAGGCACATAGCGGTTACAAAATTTGAGGGGGGAACCCGACACCCTCCCAGTGAATGGCCAATCCTTAAAACAATACTTCTCTTAAAAAAAAATGTGTCTTTTCATGTTTTCTTTAGCATATATTTTGATTAGGATAAATGTATAGGTTTAGGGTAGGACGATTGCAAACTCCTCTTTATTTTTGTCCTTTATTTTTCTTGGTATTTTCTTGTAATTAAGTTGTGTTATGTAAAGAAGTGGTCGACTTTAATAAATATGGTGAAGCGGACTCTGCTCCTAACTTACGCTTATGTGCAACATAAGAGACGCTGGGAAAATACAAATTTCTTAAAGGAGATCTATATCTTGTCTTTGCAAAACATACAACCTTTGTAAGTGATGAAATATTCTCCTGGTGGTCTGGTAAATCCCAAAGGTAAATATGGCTAGTTGGAAAGGATCACATGTACCTCTAGACATAGCTAGGAAGGATTTCACCTTAACATTTTTTCCTTGTAGATAACAGAGATCCTCCTCTCCGACTCACCCATGGAATTTATGCCAGAAGAAAATGAGCTATATTAAAAGGAGTGAAATGTCTGAGAGGGTATGAATATAACTTTGCCAAGGCTATGGACGCTTGCTGACATCAGAGCAAGGTCTGTGATGTCGGGGTGACTCCATCGGGGCTATGGATGCTCGTTGGCAGTGGAGAAACACCATAGCAAGGGAATAATGATAGCTAAAAATGGCCTCAAGTCAGTGGATTCCTTACCGAACTCTTTTCAAAGAAGGAATTGGTCATGGTCAAGAGGAACGAAGGTGGGAAAATGGCTGAACTCCATAGGCAGATCCGGAATCACGAAACCGGAAAGTTATGTACACATGGATAGGAAATACTCTATTGAATGCGAAGCTAGATAGTTTCTCAACCATCTTTTGAAAAAGATAAGACTGCAAAAAAGAGTAGAGATTTTGTTTTCTCCTAGAGAATCTCCATTTGTTGAGCACTCAATACACCCTAAAATCTTTGTGAAAAAATTTCTCTTTTGGGTACCACTTTTTTTTTTCTTCTTTCTAAATTGAGCTTGTTGTGTAGGGATCCTTAAGTTTTTTTTTCCTATATTTTATCATCGATCACATTCGATTTGGTTTGAACCCGTTGAGCATAATAACTTATCTTCTAAAGAACACTTGGAATTTTAACTAAGTATACACAGCTATAATTTTGAGCCATGCACCCATTATCGGCATCACCACGATCTACGCCGTAAAATCAACCATATGAAAGAGACAAGTGTTGATCGCTGATCTACAATGTATCATCGACATTGGGGAGGTACAAAAAATGCTAACATCTACACACCTAACAAACCTTCGATCAACGATCACCGATACATTCGGGGTCGGTGATATCCGAAGGAAACCTTAAACCACGGAAAGTATTTACTTCGACACAATGTCGAGTGTCGATCGGTAATACATTATTGGCATCGACGAACTTCGAGGGATGAAATCAAGAAGTAATAAACATATAAACTCGTCGATCCTCAACATGTCGTCGACATTGACAAGATATGATAAGGTTCCTAGAGACATGTATAAAGAAATTCCATGATTCTGAAGAAACGTTTAACGAAGGAACCAAAATCAAGAGGAACATGTCATGATCACCCTTCCAGGTCAGTATCTCCACGTCAACACTGTATGGCAGTCTAGGTCGGCATTGGATCTTTCTCTAAAACAGGTATTGATGAATGTTGTCTAAGAAAATCATTGACATTGATCCACTTTTTTAAACCATTGGACTGATAGGACATTGACATCAGGATGGGACATCTTTAGTGAGATCATATTTTGTATTTAATGGGCCAATCAATGCATTGATTAACACACATTACTAACCCATGCGTTGACCAAATAATATGATTTTGAAACCACCGATGAACTACTTAGCACACCGCTCTTGCGTCGCCAACTTGCGATCGCATTTAATCCAAAGCATGATTCGGATCTTGGTGATGGATTGTGCAGACCACATTTACGCTCTGAATTCAAGAACTAATGTGACAAGGTAAGTATGCTCCATGTTTAAATTATAAAGACAAATTTTGAATGCAACATTCAATGCCCAAATCTTTCATTGTTGGAGCAGTCGAAGGAGCGACAAAGCGTTTCAGGAGCTCACAGTCGATTTTTAGAATTCTATACCAGGTTAATCTTGTGCGAAGGAGAGGTATGAACCATATCATGGTGAAAAGAGGATAAGACATTTATGAATAGGAGAAACAGCTGGTACAGTACGACCAATCTTAAAGAGCCATATATTTTTTTGATGGCTCTAGAGATTGTACATACATATCTTTGTAGACCTGTTGAGGGGTTGGAAATCCTTTAACTCAAAAGTAGGAACCAAACCCTCTTAAGAGGCCCAATTAGAATCATAATATTTTGATGAGTGGAATGGTTCTCCATATCTTTGATCCGATCGATTTATCGATGGGCTTTATGGGTAACTGACAGGTGGATCTTTCTATGAAAATTTTCTCCTTCAGGTTAAGCGATTCTCTTTTTGTATTTTTTTGTATTCTTGTATTTTTTGGTCTTGGTTTGTTTTCCCTATAGACAATGCTTGCATAGAGTGCTTGTTGGCTTCGATATCTCAACAATTTCTCTTACTTCTTTCCTTCTACTGATATTTCCAAGATGATCAAAATTTATGTGATCCATTCTTCTTTGCCAGAGCCAACTTTCATCCTCCTTTCCTAGGAAACATCTTTCCTTTCCAATTTCATTTAGTACATATATGTTGCTTGGAGTTATTTTAACTGTATCCACCAATTTTCTTGATCCTTATTTTGTTATCTCAAATTTATTTGAGTCAAACACAAGTTTGTGTCCTTGATCACACATTTGACTTACACTTAGTAGATTGTGCTTCATGTCTTCGACCAGTAGTACATTTTTTGCCTTGGAAACCTTGCTTCCAAGCTTGAATTTACCCTTTCCTATAATTCTGGATGAGTTTTCATTTCCAAATGAAATTGATCCATCTCTTTCCTTTTTCAGAGTTAGAAATTTGTCCTTATCACTTGTCATGTGATTTGACCTACTACTATCAACATACCATCCACGTTTCTTGTGTTGGGATTGTAGAGAAAGCATGCATTCTTCAGTGTTGAATTGATCCTGCTTCCTTACCCATATCCTTTATGTTTCCTTCTTATGATTGTTGATATTCTACTTTGGTTCCCTTGGAGGAATAGTCAGTCTGCAATCTTTGGCCATGTGACCAATTTTCTTTTTCATTTGTAGCATTCTACTTCATTACTGAAGGATTCAAATTTGTTGTAGTTTTTGTTCTGTGCTTCATGAGGTATTATTGGATAATAATTTCTTGTGTATCCTTTGTAGTTTCTTCTACTCTTGATATTGGATCTACATTTCACAGCTTTGTTCCCAAAGTTATTGCATGAATAACATAAACCAAGAAAAATATTGTGATACCTAGGGGTGGGAGATATTATGAATGGTGCTTCTCTTTTGAATCCTTCTTCTTCTTGAGGTATTCCCATTTATCACTGTTGTTGATTATAAATTATGAATCTTCTGGGTGGTGTAGTGTCTCTGTAATCTTCTTCTTGGAGCTTCTTGCATTCTTACATTTTAGGAGAGCCTCTGACTATTTCTGCATAACTTCTTTGTTCTGCTTCTTGTTATGTTGTTTTCGAGCTTGAGCCTTTCTCTTTTTGGTTGTATCCTAGTACAGTTTTTTCTTAGTATGGAATTTTACTGCTAATTATCTCATCCAATAATTTGGCGTTGTTCTGCTGCATGTCCTTCATCTGAAGACATTTTCTTAGAGTGACTATTTCTACTTCCAAGCCTTCAATCATCTTGTCCTTCTCTTCCAACTGATTTCCAAGTGCTTCTTAATTATTTTATCTTATTCTACCAATATTTTTAACTTCATGATAATCTGCTCGACCTCATATGAGTTGGAATTCTGAGAACCTTCTTTCCTCTTTATCTCTACCTTGAGTGACTTGATTTTGTTTCTTTCATTCCTTAGCTCTTCTAAGGCACTGGTCAATTTTTCTCTGAGTTCAACTTCTCCTTATTCTTTGAAATCTTATAATACCATGAAGAATACTCTTTTTGTATCATTGTCACTATATTCATCCTCATCTGATGATGAATTGTTTTCCTTGGTGCATAAACTTTTCTTGAAGAATTTATTTTTGTTTCTTCGACCCTTTTGATTTTTCTTTTTCTTCTTAGGGTCTTCTTCTTCATCAATTTCCTTATTCTTATGGGGACATTTAGAAGAGAAATGACCAATACCACCACAATTAAAACATTTCAATGGAAGCATACCTTTGTATTTACCGGTTCCTCTTTACAAATTTCTTACGAAGTTTTCCATTTCTTCTTCTTCCTTTGAATCATCGTTGCGACTACAATCTGACTTTGGCTTTTAATTTCTCTTTTTCTTTGTCTTCTTGGATGATTTGAATGCTACTTCCTTTGTGACTAGGTTCTCCTATTTTGTTCTCATTTC
>JASDQU011100223.1:4183-15117 GCA_032191745.1 Picea mariana | reverse complement strand
ACTGGCTCCAACCAGAAGGAGGGCTACAACCCCATGATTTCTCCGGCACCAACCGAAAGGTGGATAAAACCACCTATCCTTGACTCATTCTGTTGCCCTAAAATATAAGTGTAGATTCATTGTCATTACCACTAATAATGTCACTATCATTGATGATAAACCAATAATCCAATATGTCACTCACTCTGTCACTGATATACCATCATCAACCAACTATACCTATATCCACTCACATGGGTACCAAAACCATCACCACATCATGTACATAAACCACGTACTATACCATGTACATCAACCATGTACCAAAATATATGTCAAGTGTAGATACCATAACATCAATAATGAGTAGCCAATCATATATCAAATAATGTACCAAATACTAGAGCATCAATAATATGAATAACATGTACCATATTCTATCAACATGTATAAACTTGTACCATATCATGAATGAAGTCCTTCAAAGAACCAATGCATATCCCTCATGCCACCATACATCAAGGGTATCCCTCAACCATGAACAACCATCTCAAAGATAATCACAAAAACCATATCATAGACTAAACCAGATACAAGAGTGCTCCTCACTCAACCATGTAGGAAATTTGTACCATCACCATGTGCTAATACCAAACATGCCAAATATGCCTCGAGCATACACCATATCATAACCAACCATTACCATTAAAACAAGTAGACAAACATACCAGTACTTATGTATCTGACCTAATGCACTGATATGTTGACCTGGAAGTTATCTTTTCACCTCAGGGACCTGGAAGAATCATTTCCCCCAAACTTGTCTTTTCCTCATGGGACTAAGACATCCTATCTCGTGATGGCTTGCGTGATAGGTATACTGCAACCCACAGGGATGCCTTGCGGGACACTAGTAGTTTGACCCATGGGGATCAATAAAAATAAGGTTTCCTCAAATATTCTCGCTCACCACTGTAATTCCTAAACTCTCGTACTCCTCAGTCTTCACTACCTTAGATTTTACCATTGCAAACTTAGCCAAAATATCACAATTTCACTAGAAGATATTCAATAGAATGAGTGAGTGAATGTGTTTGTAATGACTTTTTGAGGTGTATTTATAATATTTTTGGGTAACCTCTTTCCTTAAACTTAGGGTCTTCTTAACTTTCATGTTTCCACCACTTTACCCTTTCATTTAAGACTTGTAACAAACTAGGGGATTCTTGACCATTCTTCAGGGCTTCTAACTTCAAAAGGCCATAACTCCTTAGTTGTGAGGAACTACATGGCATACCACCTATCATCGGAAATGGCATGATGAATACTATCCATCCATGAGTGAGTTACCTTCATTTACTTTGTCCTTCATGACCTAATTCCATGATCAACTACGGGATCCTTAACCATACTTAGGGGTTTCTTGTAGACTTATTCAAAGCATCTTCCCATGAGGTCCATGCTTAGAGATACACCATAAGGGGACCACTTTGGAGAATTCTCCAAATACAACCATCACATTAGTTGACATCAATTCACTACTCGTTGACATCAATGACAACGAACTGTCCAACACAAGTTATTAATGCAAAAAAAAAAACATTACAGAGAGATTTGCAATAGAGTTTCTCACAATCGATCATTGGAAAATGACACTCCATGCTTTTTAAATAGAGATCATGGACCAATCAGGTGTTAACCATGGATCAATGTAGCCATTAATATTGAGGAGAATATGAACCATCGGATCACTCTATGTTGGGAACATATCATGACCATTGGATTTCCTAACTACAAATGCATACTAATGCATACTAAAGAAACACACTTTTAACTAAGGACACATTAGACCAAGTTGATATTAACTAAATTCTAAGTTTCTAAATATCCTAACATCCACTGGCAGATGATCACAAATCCAAGCATGATCTTCTATATACCCATGTCCACTTGCACCACAATATCACAACATAACTATTATCCATAGGGATTTAATCATTCATGCAATAGAATTAAATTGCATCCATTCATGTCAATAAAAAAACAATATAAAATCATATAGGATTCATCTATACACACACACAAGGGTTGAATATGAAAAACCCTAATTTGTTTATTCATTTTCATACAGAATATGATACACAAGCTCCATGGTCGAATGTGATCTTACAAATTTCGTTGAGTTTCTAGGCTAGAGTCCATGGAAACCTCAACCATTCCTCTCTCTCTTCCTCGGCTGATCATATTTCCTCTTGCAAGATCTCTTTATGGCTACTTGATGCTATGTTTATTTACCTTCATAACCTGTTCCCCTTCATCTTCCCAATGGAATGTTCATGTCCTTTCATCTTCCAACATTAGCTTCATCCTCTTCTCAATGAATCTTCTCCTGTAACATGACCTTCCATCTTCTACTCAATAGTGCACTCCTTCCTCAACACATCCTCTGGACCAATTTCCTCACGATCATTGTTGTTTTCTCCATTCTTGGTTCTGTAGCATTATGTGGAGAATTTCCATGGACAAGGGTGATTACACTTGAGCCATAATGCCCACTACTACTTTTGTAGCAACATGTTACTTTTCACCATGCGTCCATGCATCCATCCTATAGTAGAACTCCCATCTACTCCACTGCCACAATATGCAACATTATTACGAGTTGCATAAATGTTGCCACTTCCCGCAACTTGTCACATTCTACAATGATTCATATCCTACAACAACCAATCACTATTGTAGAGACATTTTCATGTTCCACAATCACCTTTACCATGTCATCCCTAGGACGACTTCGATTCTCCTGCATCATCTTTTAATAGTATGATATCTTGAATGGTCACCTCCTCTACTATGCTTTAATAATTTAACTAAGAAATTGTCTAGTTCACCCCAGTTTTGAATGATTTTTGTCAATGTTTGAAGTGGTGAAGGAAGCCTCTCACTCCTCATGTTAATAAGTTTATTCTTATACATTAAGTTCCTTATCATTGTCCTTTTCTTAATTAGGAAAAATCAACTTTTGAAACTTGAGAAGAAGACAAAGTGTATTCCATTTAATTAAAAATTCAACTTTTAAAAGAAATTTATATAAGATTTCACTTTTTTATGGAAACAAAATCATCAAATTTATTATTTACAAACATGATATGAAGGAAGTTAATTAGTAAACAAAAAAAACCTATTTTTTGTGTTGAAATTCTTTCCTAAATCTAGTAAGAATTTTAGTCAAAGTTATATTTCCACTTAATTGATGGTAACTTTAACCATAAACTTTGACATTAAAGATTTTGATCCATTTTAAGGCAATCTAGATTATGTGAATATTGAAAAAAATAGTAAATCAAAGTAGAACTTTGTCTTATCTAAAAAATAAATTCACTAAAAAATTAAAATTTTCCATTTATTAAATATGAAAAAATAATACAACACATAAAAAAATTATGAGAAACAAGAAAAATGTATATAAAGGTTTTGTTTTTTCACATGAAGTATGGAATATAGATAATGGAAACATGATGTCCAATGCCTTAAGCTAGTTATGTAGTTTTTTTTTGTTAGAGATGTTGATCTAGATTTAATATATATTGATTTTTGACAAATTTGAACCAATTTTGGTTAATTCACTGAAATGGTGGCATGTTTCCATTCCATCCATCCATTATTTATGATGAAATAATGAATATGAAATATATGAGATCATCATCATTATCATCACTTTTTAATAATAACTCCCCATACATTTGAATAACTATGGTTTTCAACTAACCCCATATCTTAAATTAAAGAAAATATCCAAAATGAACAACAATTAGACTTGATTCCAATTTAATTATTTACTAATGGAAGTTACAAACATTCCCAACCAAACATTTCAATGCATTGTATTTTTCAATTTGATAACTTCTATCTACAAGTTCATTTCTATAACTTCAAACCACGACATCTCTAAATCTAAATCTAAAAATATCTCTCTATATATTAAAATATAACTCTTTCACTTGGAGTTTATGAAAATCGTTGGACCTATATTTTTCACTATTAGTGAAAGTTTGTTAAATATTTTCCAAATATCATTAAGTAAATTTATACCAATTTTATAAATAAATGGGTGATAATTCAGTGGAAAAGTAAATGGGTGATAATTCATTTTCAATGGAAGGTTTTCACGAACTTGTTGTTGGTGGGGTTGAATCTAGTCCACCAACCTGTTGTCTCTGGGTTTGACAGGGCATTGTGAAGGAACCATTGTAGGTGAAGAAACAATATCTTCTTTCCCTTCAGAAATCTATTTTTGTTGGATAGAAGGTGTTGAGGATGTAGTGGTTGTAGTGGTCTTCTGTGCATTCTTTGAACAGACTGTGAAGAGGATGAATTTTTCAGTATGAGAGGTTACCTTGTGGCACTGTTTTGGTGGAAAAGTAGTTAGAACTACCTTTGGTATCCTATAGAGTTTACCTCCTTGAGTAATAATGACACTATGGGGTCTAGAATCATAGACAACATGACATTTCCACATATATGGTTTTCCCAAAAAAAAATCACAGACATCAAGAGGGGAACCATCACACACTACCTCATCCTTGAAGGGATGGATGCCATAGGGAAGGTGACACTGTTGGCTGACATGGAGATATTATCCTTGTTGAAGCCACCAGATGTTGTATGGTTGCGGGTGTGGTGTTGTTGACAACCCCAACTGTTTGACAAACTTAGTTGAGATGAGGTTTTTCTGGCTGTCGTTATCAACAATAAAATGCAATGGGGTCCCCCTCACCCACATCTATGAATGGAAGAGTTTCTCCCCCTCTTCAGGATCTACTATTTCTTCTGATTGAATTGTTGTGGTCACAATAGTAGCAGTGGGGTCTGCATCGATGATCTATCTGCTTTCAATTTTTTTTGTATCAGATTTTGAATCAGGGTTTGGTTCTATGTCTTTGACCTCAACCA
The DNA here is from genome assembly GCA_032191745.1 of Picea mariana. Classification (NCBI taxonomy): domain Eukaryota; kingdom Viridiplantae; phylum Streptophyta; class Pinopsida; order Pinales; family Pinaceae; genus Picea; species Picea mariana. Next base: position 10,185 of record JASDQU011100223.1, on the reverse strand, counting down.
CCAATGACTATTTCAAGCGACATTCATCGGTGTTGTGACAGAGGATTTTGTGGAAGTCACACCACTTCTCAGTTTCATTCTTCGTCTTTACTTTACCCTTCTTGTCCTGTGTCTTGGATTGGTTGTCTAGAGGCTGTTGGTTAGGGTCGTCTTTACCATGCTTTGGTTGTTTCATATTTGTAGACCCAAATTCCCATTTGTTTTGGTGCCTAAATTTCTGCTCGATTTTGACAATATATCGATAGGAAACTCCCAAAGATGAGATGTTTAGGAAATCCATTTCAGTTTGGATGTATCTATGCAAAGCCCCATGGTATTTCAGAACCAGATGTCGCTCGGAGTCTTTGATACCCAGCTTGGTGTGCAAGGTATGGAAATTATTTGTGAACTCCGACGTTATTTGGCTCTTCTCTTTCCGCAGTGTGGTCCATCTCATGTATTGGTCTTCATAGTTATCAACATGGTAGTATTGTTCCTTGACCACATCCACAAAAAAATCCCAAGTGGGCTTGACCCCATATATTCCAGATTCCTCTATGGAACTTTTATCCCAATAATTTTCCCACCAATGTTTGACACGGGGGAGAGCCTTGAGGAGTGCAAAGGTGATCTTTTCCCTGTCAGGAAATTTTTGAATAGAGAAATAACCTTTTAATAGATTTAACCATTTTTCTAGGGCATCCACATCTATTTAACCTTTAAATACGGGAATATCAAAATTAACTTGTACCTTGAAGGGAGAGGTTCCTCCAAAATGGTCTCTTGATGAAGATGCTCATGTTTCTATCAACAGGCATTGAAGGATGTGTGTAAAATTCTCCTTCATTTTGTCCCTCTATCGCACGAGAGATTTCTCAAGAAATAGGTTAATATAATATGTTGCTCTGTCTTTTTTATTTTTTGTTGCCATCGAGGGTTTCTTGGGCATGCGAGAGTGATTATCCTCAAGAGAGACAAGCTCGAGACCCAAATGGCTATACTTGGACCTCGTCCAAGACATGTGCTGGAAAACTATCAAGAGCAACCTGCTCTGATACCGCTGATCCAAATTATTTTCGAAATGAAATGAAAGAAAAGATATCACAATGAAATACTCATGAAAATTTCCAAGAACAAATAAATACAACAATATTTGATTTCTATTAATGAAAGAAATGTAAAGAGATTGTAAAAATATAGAGTGCAAGAATCCCTAGAATGGTGGCAGCTTTATCTCTGAGAAGAGATGTGACAACTACGCTCATTCAAAAGAAGATGATTACAATGAGGCTCTGAAGGCCTTTTTATGATAAACATGAATTCCAAAACCATATACATCCAAAAACCTAACCCTAGGAGATGAAACTCCAAAAGTCATGTGGGCCCCGTTTGGGTAAGTTAGTACATTAACTTCTAGGGGTCATAAATTTTGCATACGATCTCTGTTTTAGGCACATGATAGCTCATTGGAAAGGTATTTTCAATAAATACACATTATTCCATCAACCTCTGAATATTTTTACAGTATGACTGTGGCACGCCAAAAAACCACTATTTATGGCTCTAAAATGACCCTGGAAGTATAGAAATATGTGATGACATGGAAAATTCCAAAATAATCCAGTTGGATTAGGTGGGCAGCCACCAGTCTCCACCTGGAATATGTGTAGGGATTCAAAAATTTCCAAAAGTGTAGAACCCACAATTACAAAGAAGTACAAAAGAACGTGATGAACTAAAAACTGACAAGAGGAGTGAGTTGGAATAAGTGGGTGGCCACCAATATCCACTTGGATCACCAGACATCCTAAGCACAACCATAAATTCACTTTGAGGAGACATGGAGCACATGACACTCGTTTGGAAACAGGTACATGAGAATACATGTACAACAATAGTTCAATGAGGCAGTTAAAACTGATAGAGAATAGTACTATGACCTCGATGGTTGGATCCTCCAGAATTGCAAACCAAGGTAGTATGAAAATCAAGGGTGGAAACAAATTTGGGTTAGACGTCGCTCCCACAAATAGAAGGAAAGGGTCAAATTATAGAGATATGCATTCTGTAATGCACTATTTGGAGAGACCCATCATCGTCGACAACATAGCAGGTCAATGCCCAATCCATCTTGTCTCCACCTTCATCTAATATTTGGTTAACATGTTGAATGTGTGATCGCTCTAGGAAGAGGATACCTCCGAGGCTATATATATGGAGTCTACAGACATACAAAACTCCAACACTCGAGTTCAGCGAGAAGCTCATGCAACAACAACAATATTTCATGAGTCTACCTCGACTTGTATCTAAGAGAAACTAGAGGAGGTGGAGGCAAAAATATGATTGGAAAGGACCCTGAAACCAACTCAGGAGGTGGATGAGGCCATCATAACTTGGGTTACTGACATAGGGATCTCTCGTGGGTGAGAATCCAAATATTGGAAAGAAATAGAGTTATATTGGCATTTAAAAATGCTTCTGGGTCAAATGTTGCAGGAGGAAGTGAGGAACACCATCCAAATTCAATTGAATGAATTCATATGCTCCTTCGGGAGGTTTTGGCACAACTCGCTTCCTCAATATTAGCCTCAACAACAACAACAACAACAACATAGACTGGCAAGACATAAGCACTAGCCCCTCCCTAGGAGCCTCAAGCTCCTCCTCCAGCTAACTAATCAATATGATTTTCCATTTTAATTTTTGTATAATGCAAAGAAGTAATAGTTACGATTTATCCTCTAGAAGAACTCATAATTCTCTTTACTATGTTTATCTAGATAGAGAAAGGGTAGTAGAAAACCCGGTTCAAAATGTTTGGACATCAGATCTCTTTCTTTGTTGTTGGTTTGGTTTCCCTAGTGGCAGACTAGTAGCTAAGACTTTTTGTGTGGACTATTTACAACTATAATTATATATTTTTTTGTGTACTTACAAAAAAAACAACAAAATTTATAATGAAAATTTTGTTTTCGTTTATTTTAATATAATTAATTTGCAATAAACTCATTTTAGTGTATGTTTTTAACAAAAATATCTATTTATTTTGATAAATTCAATAATTTATATAAAATGTTCATATTCATACATAGGCTAAATGTAAAGCCACATGCACTTAATCTTCAAATTTTCCTTATTTGTAAAATACACATTATCTTAGGGGAGGTAGGGGAGGTTTCTCTATGGCCCTAGGGGAAATAAAGAAGTATAATTTTATTGGAACCTTGGGGTCACCTAGAATAATAAGGTTGAATCTTATGCAGCTTTCCAAGGGATTCAATTTTCTAAGAAAATGCATATTTCTCAGTTGAATATTGTAGGGGATTCCAAAACCACAATCCTATATTTTGTAATAGGTTATGTCCCAAGGGATGTTGGTTTGAAGGTTTCTATTAAACGAATTAGGCTCAATATATCTTCCCTTTCCGTTCAGTTCTTTCATATTCTTCAAGAAAATAACATTGTAGCGAATGGAATGGTTAATAGAGCCATTGGCCTAGCCGCTAGTTCACTGTGAATAAGTGGGGTGGAAAGTATATTCCCCTCTGCCTAATGGGTATCCATCAGTGCTAGGGTGGGGCCTGTGGGGTCTACGTGGCCTTCAAATATACATGCATGTACATGCATGAAAGGATCCTTGGGGAGTTATTAGCATGTCTAATCTTGGATTACGGTGGGAGGCGACCGTTATTAGAGATGGGTTGGAGTTTTAGACTGGCTCATGGGTGTTGGATGAACTACATGGAGATGGTACAAGATCATGATACTACTGTTTCATCCTTGAAGAAAATTAAAATGGATTGGAAGGTTTCCATTGTAGCACATAATAGAAGTCGAGGTAAAGTACATTTCAGGGTGGTGGAAAATGTGGATTTCATCAGTCGGCTTGCGAAATAACATGACAACTCAATGGGTGCATGCATGGATAGTGAATTCAAGGTAAGTGATACATGCATCACTTTGATATGGCATGGGTGGCATGATGTTAAATTAGGAAATGCGATGAGGGAAAGTTTAGTGACAATAGGATTCATACTGGGAATGAGCGATCGTCGTTTCTGCATCTCTTTCTTAGTTGCTTCTTGGATTTTCTAGGTTTTGTTTGTGTTACATTATGGGATTGGAGGTCCTATTAGAGGGTATGTACCTAGTGCTGGCTTCAATATTTTGGTTGTGGGTCGTCTTTGTTTTACCATTAGACAGACGGTGGCACACAATAAGTAGGTAGTAATGGAAAATAAGGTGAGCAGTGGTCAACATGATGTGGAAATGAAAGAGGACAAGTTTATGGAACACCAACTATTGTTGAGTTTGGTTAATGCTCTTAATTCTACAGTCTCATTTGTTCTAGACACCTTGGTACATTATTGAGTTTTGGTGGGTCAACTTCAAGTTGAGGTATCCTCTTTGAGAATTCAATTGGAAACAATTCAACTACAATTTTCCTAGGGGAATTCTATTAAGGAGATTTCTTATTCAGTTATGGTTAATGGTTGCCCATCCAAAATGGAGGTGTCTATAATCCCATACCTGAATGTTCTAGCGGGGCCTTTGGACAATGAAGAGGAAAAAAAAGAGGAGGTTCATAAATATATCACTACTATAAATTGGTTATGTTTTGTTTGTATGCATGTATAAACGATATTTATTACCAGATTTATTCAATTCAGTTCTGTAGTAGTTGTAGATTATGGAGAAATAACAGAGATAGGATAGGAAATGGATGCTTGATGTGTTGGATAAACTAGAATTTTGTGTTGCTATCTGGTTTTCCATTTTGTACTTGGTGATCTAAGCCGCACCCTTTTTTATAAATAAAAATCCTCCAATCTTTGTGAAAATAAATAAATAAATAAACATTATCTTATTTTCTTTTTCTTACCCTAAAAATATATAAAAATAATTCAACAAACTATATAAATATAAAAATCCTTATACAAGAGACCATACAACTTCAATTACACCTTCTCTTTAATTTTTTCATAGCATTACTTCATTTCTAATTTCTATTTATTTTTCTATTTATTTATAGAAGACTACAAATTACATATAAAAAAATCTCCTTATTTATAAAATACTTATAAAGGAAAATTATATATATTTATATTCATGAAGATTTAGTTAGATAGTGATCTTCTTTATAAGTAATTCGTTTCACATTGGTATTTTTATAAGAAATTCCATTCACATTTACATTTAATTCGTTTCACATTGGTCTTTGTATAAGAAATTCCATTCACATTTACATATGAGTAGTAAAAAACAAAATTGCAATTTTATATCTATTTCATCTTCAATTTTTTCTTTCTTCTATTTCTTCTTTTTTCTATTTGCGTTTTTTTTTTAATTTATTTATAAAATATCTCTTTTTAATTTCTATATCTATTTCATCAAGACAAAACCAACTATATAAAGTGTTTAAATCTTCATACATATAACAATGTTATTTTATATCTATTTCATTTTCAATTTTTGGTTTGTTTGTAAAAAAAATTTTAATCTTATCTTTAATTTCATCTTCTTTCTTTCTATGTGTTTTTTTAATTTATTTGTAAAATAAATATTATCTCATTTTTAATTTTCTCCTTATTTTTAAAATAATTAAATAAACAAATTATATATATTTTTATATAAAAATTTAGTTAAACAATTTTTTATTTTTTAAGTAAATAATTAATTTCACATTTATAACATCTTTATGGACTACATACATTTTTACATAAATATGAAAATACATGAATCATAATAATAGATATCATTTACCTATTTTAAAGATAATGTATATGCTCTTACATCAATAAACCATACAAATGTATTAAAGTAATATCTCTATTAACAAATATTAAAAAGTTATTTTTATTTTTAAAATTTTAATCAATACTAGTAGTCTCAAATATATGGAATAATGTTTTTGACATTATATAACAATTGTCGCTAACAAAAAAAAATTCTTCTCAAACGAATGGAATAATTATTTTGAGACAAACTTTGCTAACAAAAAATCTTTCTCAAAACAAAAC
>JASDQU011100222.1:13277-26053 GCA_032191745.1 Picea mariana | reverse complement strand
CAAGAGCCTCAACAACTGCATGTTGGATACAGGGGCCCGTGCTAACATGATGTCCCTCAAGGTCATGCAGCAATTAGATTTGAAAGTCACACAACCTTACAGGAATGTGTGTGGCTTCGAACCTAAAGCCATACCCACACATGGGGTGATTAAGAATGTCGAAGTTTGCCTTAAAGAATACCCCGAGAAAGTCATCCATATAGACATAGTGGTCGTAGACGTCCCAGCTGTGTGGGCGATGTTATTGTCTAGAAAGTTTGCCTCAAAGCTGGGAGGTACTCTTGAGATGGACCTCACTTACGTGAATATACCCTTGAAAGATGGAACTATTGGTCGTCTCCAAAATGTACCTGTGACTACACCTCATGTGCAAGAGCCTAATGATTCCATCAAAGATAACAAAACACATGACGAGATCATACAAACTCTTCATAAGTATTCTCCAGAAGATATGCCTTTTGCTACAGAGGAAGATTTTGATCAGATTCAATGGCCCAAGAAAGAGAAATACCAACAACTCCTAGACAAGTTCAAAAACAAAGAAGTCGGGACTATGAAGATACTAAAGAAGGCAGAAGATGATGTACAGATCCGTCTGTCCCAGCAGGAAGTGTTTACAGTAGAATCCCACCCTCCTCCCTCTGCACAATACATCGGGGTCGTCCAAGGGACAACAAAATACAAGATCAAGAAGTACAAGGAAGGGGATGTAGTTTGGATGTGAGATACCCAGAAAGGAGAGCCAACCAATGTCAAAGGAAGCACTCAATCATGGCTCAGACCTTTCAAAGTTGGAAGAGAAACGGTTGACAACTCTTACTACTTGTCCACTTTGGAAGGAAGAACGCGCCCATTACCGATCAGCGGGCACCTCCTCAAACCCCACCAAGGTGGGGGGGCCTAACTTCATAGGTAAGTACAGGTAAGTAGGCATTTTTGCATTCGTGTATTATACCATTTGCATTGCATGTTAGTTTGCTTTCACATTCACACTCATGATTGCTTTATTTCAGTCTTATATATATATATATATATATATATATATATGCTAGGGTGGTATCACCACCCCAATTGGTTACTGATATTGCTATTGAGATCAAGCAGCTAAACAAGTTATTCCAGAGATGCTGAGGTTCTCATGCGCTCTACAGTGAGCACATGTCCCCGAGTCGGAGCTGGATGTTATCCCCCACTTTTAGGGATAACTAGGAGATCATGTCTCGAGGCTCACAGGTCCTAGACATGGAGTAGGAGAGCCAAATCGACTTTAGCATGGCCCTGGAGGGCCCATCTTTTCTCCCTTTCAACGCCTCTATCTTATCAGCAGCAACAGCATCCATCACCATCGACTCGGTCTTGTGTCTGAGATGGTTCTTGCTCCATGAGGTAATGAGTCCGGGTATCATGGTATGTGTCACTTTTGATCATCAAAACCCTTGAATATGTGCATTTGATTCCTTTGTTTCTAACAAATGCTTGGATCTTATACTTGCCCACTTGACCATGTCTGCAGGGATTGACAGGATGCCCTAGTAAACCTGTGTCTGTGGGTTTTGATTTGCCACTGGGGTATGTCTAAAAAGCCATCGTCTGGTCCCATCATAGCACCACTTTTTCATCTTGCTCCCTGCTCACCTATCTAATTACACTTGTCCGAGCAATGGGTTGACCTATTTTTAGGATTGCACCTTATCTCGTGGGAAGAAGGGACTAAAGGCCCAGAAGGTAAAAGCAAGCTGGAAAAAAGATAAAAGCCTAAGAATAAAACCTTGAGATGCTTTGCCCAAGGATCCCCGAGAAAGCAATAAAAGGCTTCTCAACAAGAAACAAGAGGGACCCGTAAAAATAATAAAACAAGACCTAGTCAAAGGATGGGGGGTCTCATCACGAGCCAGCCTATTAGGTCCATGGGTGCCTAGCAGTATGACATTACCACGCCAGGGTAGTGACCTTTGGTTGCATGGCCAGGGAACGGGGGTCTCATCACGAGCCAGCCTTCTCATTTCTATGAAAGTACTTGTGGGTGACGCTGTCACCATTGGTCACCACGCCAGGGCAGTGTTCCCTGATTAGCCTATTGAAGAAAAAAAGCAATAAAAGATAAAAGAATAAAAAAGGATAAAAGGCATAAATGGGCTTGGAAAAATTTGCATCTAGGACAGGTGCAGCTCGCCTTCTATAAAGGCACCCACAGGTAAAGCTTTGCATCCTCTGCTCTCACTACACCCACTTGCTTGGACATCCCTTGACCACATCACCCACTCACATGGTTGGGATGAGATCTCTTCCAGAAACTTTCCTCTTCCAGTAGACACTAGCCCAATAGGACGCCCTGTCATTTTCTCCAAACTTGTATTGCAGGCTTGTGTAATGTCTTTGAGCTTTTGACTGAGGTATTAAGGATTTTATGCACATGTTTAAATATTATTGATGATGAGATGTGATTGACATTGCTATAATCCCTGTGACTTATGAGCCCATGGAGGGCGTGGTTGTTGATGTGCAGGATCATGCCCGACGGACAGTCAGTTCGGACCTCCATGGGGCTGAAGAGCCCACCAGATGGATGTTGAGACCCCATCAGGGGGCAGAGACAGGACAGGGATGGACCAGAGGCTTTGCACCAGAGAAGAGGATGACGTTCAACCAAAGGCACCCTGGCAGAGCTTGACCTAGGGGGGTTGTGCCCTCTCCATTGAAACGTTGACCCTGGAAGGCCCAGGACGTCACCCATGATGATCATGACGTCATCCAGCTTTGTGGATGTCTTGGGAGGCAGATTTGGCAGTATTGGCACATGTGGCAAGTTGGAGATGCCCTAGGAGGGCTAACGTTTTGCTCCAGGACGCTGCATTTTCCCTAGAAGGGGCTAACGTCACCATAAAAGGGGCATGACGTCTCTCTTTAGCTTGATTAGGGTTTAATTGTGAACATTTAATGTAAAACAGTGTAATTTTTAGTATTTTGGCCTTGTCGGCCTTTTTATGACCTAAAAATTAAATTAGGTCACGGTACAGTATAAATTGAGAGTTTTTACTCTCATTTTTTCATCATCTCTCACTCACTCATTAGTGAGGTCTGAAATTTGCGCTACACTTGGGTTCTTTGGCTGAAATTATGAGGCGCACATGTTGAAGGAAGGCATTTTTGGATTTCTATTGGCATTTCTTGATGGAAGGTGTTACAACTAGGGTTTGCTATGTTATTTCTTGGTGAAATGTAAGTAAATTTCTGCAGAGCTTCTTAATTGAATGGTTGTATTGTTATTTCTTGCATATCTTGTTATAAATTTGTTGAATAAACCCTAGGTGACAAGCACACATTGTAGGTCCTTATCTCATGTCCCCGTCAAGATTTTGTGCCATTTATTGAAGAGAGAAAGAGCTTAGCCTTAGCTACACTCTTTTCCCCCTCTTTATTTGCTAGTTGTTTTATTTGTTGAGCTAAGAAGAAGAAGACGTATCAAGACCTAGTTCCCCTACACCTTGATGAGCCAATTTTCTAAGATTTGTTGGTAAAGCCTTGCCATAGCAACACGTTGCCTTACAGACCCTCTTGTCTTAGTCTTAAGCCATTTTCTAAGCTAGCCATTTTTGCCTTTGAGTTAAGGAAGGAGGAGAGAGCATTGAGGCCTAGTTCCCCTACACCAAAGTGAGCCTCTCTCCCCTAGGGTTTTTCCCTTGAGGACTTGCCATAGCAACACCTCAAGGCTTGACTCTCCCGTCCTTAGCCTTATTATCTTTCTTGATCCTTCAGCTCCTGCGTCTTCCTTTTGACTCCATTAACCCTAGAAATGCACTGATCTAAGACCTAGCTTGTAAGCATTATGATCAAAAACCACTCTCAATACTTTGAATGAAACCCTAACTATTCTAACCCTAGCCTAAAGCTAACCCTACTAATTGAATGTTGTCATCATGTCTTGCTATTAGACTCTTTGTGCAGCTATCGTTTTTCCTATGAGCAATCGAATGGTTCTTAAAAAGCATTGCTAGAATGAAGTGTTGATTGCTACATTAAATGCCACGTTTTCTTGAACATCTATTGAAGAAGTGACATTATATATCATTGCTATTGTATAAACATTGACTTCGTTAATATTTATTATTCAATTGCTTACATATGTCAGATAGTCATTAATTATATGAAGTACTAACCAAGTGAGCAAGCTTGCATATATCAGTTTCTTGTTGCTTTGTCTCGGGCAGGTGCATCTCTTTTTTTGGTTATACCTCTCTTTATTGGTTGTTAGCCGAACTATCTGCTCGGTGGTGACTTGTGAGGGGGGGAATTTACCTTTGTCTTACAATCCTTTGCCCTCTCAAAACCCCAGGTCATCGGGGACATCTCCCCTGGGCCTTACCTCCCTAAACAGAAAGATCCATCCTATCGAGGTGACATTGGGTGGGATTGGTTCCAGTTACGCCAGTTTGCCTCTTCATACCTGCCTTTTATCCTTACTACAAACTGTGCGATAACAAAGCCCATGGAAGGCGTATCTGTTGATGTGCAAGATCATACCCGACGAACAGGTACACATGGGGAGATGATCAGTTCAGACCTCCATGGGGCTGAAGAGCCCACCAAATGGATGTTGAGACCCTAGCAGGGTGCAGAGACAGGACAGAATGTTTGAACCAAGGAAGAGCAGAACGTTCCATCAGAGGCAGCTGAGCAGACATGTACCCAGGGGGGTTGTGCCCTCTCCACTGAGACGTTGGCCTTGGAAGGCCCATGACGTCACCTATGACCTCCATTGACGTCATCCAGCGATATGGGAGTTTGGGAGGCAGTTGTGGCATGATTGGTACGTGTGGTAGCTTCCAGAGGCCCAAGAAGGGCTAACGTTTTGCTCCAAGAGGCCACATTTGCCCTAGAAAGGGCTAACGTCACCCTAAAGGGGCATGGAGTCCTCATTATTTGCTTGATTAGAGTTTCATTATGACATTTTAAAGTAAAACAGTGTTATTTGGTATTTTGGCCTTGTCGGCCTTTTGGTGACCTAATTTTTAATTGAGGTCATTGCTACTGTATAAATTGAGAGCTAAAACTCTCATTTTGGAGATCATCTTTCACTCACACTTAGTGAGGTCTGAAATTAGCGCCCTACTTTAGGGTTTTTGGCTGGAAATTTATGCGCACTTGTTGGAGGAGTCTCTTTCTTGGATATTTTGGAATTTTCTTGGTGGAAGGTTTACAACTAGGGTATGGCTATATGAATGCTTGAAAAATGTAAGTGAATTTCTGCAACACACTTCTTTATTGAATGGTTATGGTATTATTTACTTGCATTTTGTTATTATAGTTTGTTGTATTAAACCCTAGGGGACGAGCACATGTTGGTGTCCTTGTCTCATGTCCCTACTAAGTTAAGCTAAGAACCATCTTGATTTGTTGAAGTTATATAGAGCCTTGCCATAGCAACACTCTACTTCTACTCTTCTAGACTAGCCGTTCTATTCTTGTCATTGAGCCAAGGAAAGAGGAAAACGCACTGAGGCCTAGGGTTTCTACACCTTAGTGAGTCGTTTTCCCCTAGGGTTTGATTGATGAAGCCTTGCCTTAGCAACACTTCATCATTAAACTCTCTTGTCCTTAGCCATAGCATTTATTACTCAAGCTAGTCGTTTTTATCTTGTTAATGAGCTAAAGAAGGCGGAGAAAGCACTAAGGCCTAGGGTTTTTACACCTTAGTGAGCCTTTCTCCCCTAGGGTTTCATTGTTGAGGCCTTGCCTTAGCAACACCTCAACATTTAACCCTCTTGTCTTTGGCCACATCATTATCATTTCGGCCCTTCAACATTTGYAGCTATTTTGACTCCATTTGCCCTAATAATGCATTGATCTAAGACTTCGTGTATTGAGTACCTTGATCACACACAACTTCTAAACATTCTTGAACAACTACTAATCCTTCTAACCCTAGTTTAGACTAACACTTACTAACCCTATTGCTGTTATCATCTACTTGAGTTATCTTTATACATTGCAACATTTATTATATCTTTAAAGCAATTGAAAGATTAGCTAAGGCGTTGCTTCTAGTATTGTTACATTGATTGCCATTAGCATTTGTTGTGAAGTGACATATTATAATCATTGCCATTGTACATCGTTGACTTGCTTCATTAATATTGTTTACCAATTGCTTTATATCAGAAGTCCATGATTATATGAAGTACTAACAAAGCAAGTGATCTTGCATATGCATAGTTTCTTTGTTGCTTTGTCTCGGGCAGGTACACCTTTTTGGTTATTACTTATCTTTATTGGTTGATTAGCTGGGACTTTCTGATCGGTGGTGACTTGTGAGGGGGAATTTATGCTTAGCCTTTCAAACCTTTGCCTTCTCAAAACCCCAGGTCACCGGGGACGTCTCCCTTGGGCCTTACCTCCCTAAACAGAAAGAGCTATCCCATTGAGGTGACAGTGGTGGGATAGTCTCAGTTACACCAGTTTGCCTTCCTTTCATTCGTCTTTTACCTTAACTACAAACTGTGCGATAACATGCCACATGTCCACATTCTATAATTGGTGTTCCACCACAGAGCAATGTAGAGAATGCCAACATGTCATACCATGCCTCCAAATATGTAGAATATGTCTCGTGAGATGTGAAAAGTGCCCATGAAGATGATCATGCCTCCAAAATGCAAATACAGCTCAAGGAATGTGAAATGCATCAAAGGTATCATCAATGAAAGATTATGCATCAACATGTGTGATAATGCTCCCTTATCTTCAAAACCTTGCATGTTCTAGTGGTAACACTGCAAAAAGTGATGTAAGTCCTCAAGGTATGCAAGAGACCCTTGGACACAAAAGAGATTTGGATCAGGAAAGTCCCATTCACCTGCCTTCTCTTTCTCCTCATTGTCTATGTAGGATAGATGATTTGGTCCCACACGAGCTTTCCTATGCTTATCAAATATTTGAAAATTGTACTCTTGATATAACATCAACCACCTACTTTATCTTCCTAATAATATTCGCTTAATGACAATGTACTTTAACACTTGGTGGTCCACAAAAAAATAAAACTTGTTCGCCACCAAATAATGGCGAAACTTTTGCAATGCATAAATCATCCCAAGTGCTTCCCTTTCCATTGTTGTAAAGTTCCTCTATGTTGGTGCTAGCTTCCTGCTTGCAAAGTAAATTGAATGGTCCATACCCTTGTCCCCATGCTACGCTAGGACAACTCCAATAGTAGTCTTCAATGCATCCACATGGACATGAAAAATATTGTTCTAGCCAAGAAACTTCAAAAAGGTAGTGTGGTCAATCTTGTTTTTTAGTGTCTCAAAAGTTGTCTGGCACTGTATTGTCCACTGAAATGGTGTGCCTTTCTTCGGCGATGCCTCCATCGGATTTGTTATACCTGCATATCCCTTCACAAATTTTATGCAATAGCCTAAGCCTTGTAAGTCCTAGAAAATATTTTACCCATGAAGGCTTACGATCCAGATTATGTAGGAAACGAAATGAAACACACATAGGAATATCACAGAGATCACAATAAAACAGTGAAAACCCAACTTCTATTAATGAATAAAACAACAGAATACTGTAGAACACAATCTGGCTAGAATGGTGGAAGCTTATCTCTAAAGAGAGAGAGAGATGTCGGCTACGCTCATTCGCAAAAAGATAATACAAGAAGCCAAAAGAATGGCCTTTTAACATAAAGCAAGAACCCTAAAGGTCCAAAACCCTAACCCTAGGAGACGAAGCGCCAAAAGGTGTTTTTGGGCCCCGAGGTGGTTAGTTTCTGCATCAACTTCTCAGGGGCGCAACTTTTGCATACAATCTCCATTTGGCATGCATAGTAGCTCATTGGAAAGCTCTAACTAAGGACTAAAGTATTGCAGCATGGTCTGGGTGTGTCGAATACAAACCGAGGCCCTTTAATTTCCCAGAAAATATTGTTTAGGGCCTCAAAACAGCCTCGAAAGTTTAGGACCTAGGAAATCCTAAAAAATCAAAACAAAATGGCCAAGATGGAGAACCATGTTGAGTCAGTGGAAGAGGTGGGTGGCCATCGATATCCACCTAGATTAGTCCTCTCCCCTTAGGAAGCAATGGTCCCCATTATGTCAAGTTCCCACAATAGATGGGGAAACTTTTATTGAATTTGAATCTTGGTGAGCCATTTTCCTTGGCGAAGAAGTTGTCCTACTTTGACAACCCGATAGAGTTGTATGTTTTGTTGGCGAGTGCCCTTCATCTTCGTGTCCATGATCCAATCCACTATATCTTGCTCAAGGCAGTCGAGATTGAGTTATGTAGGGGCCAATTGCTCAGCCACCTTCGAGGTGTCCAGCAGAGGTGGGAAATATGGTCAAATCATCTCCACATTAAATATTGGGTGCAAGTCAAGGAAAGGAGGAATACTCAATTCGAAAGCATTTTCACCCACAACCTTTGTGATGGTGTAAGGCCCATATCGAAGTGGTCCGAGCTTCCTATGGGGGATCGTGAGGCACTCTTTCTGCAAATGCAACCATACTTTGTCACCAACCTGAAACTTGTGTGGAACTCGACGTTGGTCATGTTGTTGCTTGTACTTGGCATTGGCTTTCTGCAAGATATCATGAACATGTTGTTGGAAGTGTTGGATCTGTTCAACAAATTTGGCTTGCTCTGTCTACCTTGATTTGAGCGTGGGAGGACTCTATCGATGAAGATGGAATGGGCAGAGCTACATCAATGGAGGCTAATGGTTGGAACCCCAAGCACACCTGAAAAGGGTTGTGGCCAACAGAGTTGTGGAGGGCTCTATTTTAATTATGTTGAACATATGGAAGGCTCTCGTCCCATGTACGTGGATGCTTGGAGTTGTACATGCGCGGGATATGCACAGACATCATGTTGACCACTTTCATTTGTCCATCTGTCTGGGGGTGAAAGGCAATTGATTTGGTCAACTTGGTGTCTAGTAGAGACCATAGGCTGGACCAAAAGGTACTAAGGAACCTGATATCCCTATCTAAAATAATGGTCTGTGGTAGCCCAAAATGAATCCAAACATGTTCAAAGAAGAGCCTAGCAATGGCCTCGGCTATGATACTCTTTTTACAAGGTGCCAAAATGGCCATCTTAGAGAACCGATCAACAACCACAAAGACACAATCATGACCATGTTTGGTGGAGGGAAAACCTGACATGTAATCCATGGAGACTAACTCCCAAGACTTGTTTGGGATAGGGAGAGGAGTGTACAGACTTTGCTTCTTAATGGACGATTTAGCAATGGCATAGGCAGTGCACGACCTAATATATTGGTTGATGTTCTATTGAAGCTTTGGCCAGTATAACTACTTTTGAAGTACTACTGCTATCTTCTTCACACCAAAATGCCCTACCACCTAACTGTAATGTGCCTCCAAAATTAGCTTTGCACGCTCCCTTGAAGGAACACAAAGATGGCCCAGATAGCACAAGAGCATGTCATGGAGGTGGAAGTTCGAGACTTGCGTGCTTGCAGTCAATGTCTGATAAGTAGCAACAAAGTCAAAGTCACTATTGTATAATTGTGGCCACCCAGAGGTATTGTGCCCACATGAGTTAAGAACTGTGGTTAGTGCCATAACCAAGGACCAACTGAGGCAGTCTGCAACACGGTTGCATTGCCCTTCTTGTACTTAATGTTCAAGTGGAATTGTTGTAGGTATGTGGACCAACTTCTGATGGTGGACATTCTATAACTTTCCTTGTGTCTGCATGAATTGCAGAGGTTTGTGATCAGTGTGGATGATCGTTTCCTTTCCCGAAATATAATGTTTCCACCGTCGGCATGCCTACACAATGGAGTACATCTCCTTGTCATAAATAGGGTATATCTGCGGATAGCATCAGGTAGCATTTCATTGTGATAGGTCATCGGATGTCCCTACTGAGTGAGGACTGCACCAATAGCATAGTCGGAGGCGTCTATCTCAATCTCAAATGGCTATTGCAAGTCTAGCAACATGAGGACTAGTGCAGAGCAGAGGCGGTGTTTCAGATCCTAGAATGCTTTATACTGTGAGTCAGAACAGGAAAACTTGGCTTTAGCTCCACCTTTGGTCACTTGACTTAGGGGCCAAGCGATATGAGAGAACCCAAACGTGAACCCACAGTAGAAGTTGGTAAGGCCCAAGAAGTTGTGGAGCTTTGTCAAAGTCGTCAAGACTAGCCAATCGCGAATGACTTGGATCTTGGCCAGGTCCACATGCACCCCATGTTCATCCATGATGTATCCCAAGTATTGAATTCTCTGCATGTCGAATGAGCATTTCTCCAAATTGGCATATAACTTGTGTTGTCACATGGTGCTCGGGACCTTTTGAATGTTCTGCCCAAGTCCAGCTAAAGATGAGGACGTCATCCAAATATACAACCACAAAAGAGTTTGTGAACGGGCACAAGATATCATCCATCATCCTCATGAATGTCGCTAGAGCATTAGTCAAGCCAAAAGGCATGACCAACCACTCAAAAAGGCCTTCTTTAGATTTGAAGGTTGTCTCCCATACATCAGTTTGTTCTATTGAAACCTAGTGGTAGCCTGACTTCATTTCAATCTTACTAAAAAACTTGGCAACCTTAAGTTGATCAAGAAGATCGTCAATCCAGGGGATCATGTATCGGTTCTTGACAGTGATTTCCTTCAAGGCTCTATAATCAATACAAAGTCACCATGTGTCATCTTTCTTCTACACCAACAAAATTGGGCTCCCACAAGGTGAGGAGCTCGATCGAATGTGGCCCTTTCGGATGAGTTAATGAATTTGACGCTATATTTCCTCATTCTCCAAAAGAGAGTGTTTGTATATTGGACCATTAGGTAAGGAAACACCAGGTATCAAGTCAATGGGATGTTTGACCTAATAGTGCAGAGGCACCCCTATAGGTGAGGCAAAGATGTCTCTAAATTCCGCTACAGCATTATCCACATGTTGTTGTTGTGTAGAGAGACCTTGTGTTGAAGTTGTGGTGGTCGCAGTGACCTTTCGTTCACCTTCTGACCGAACCATGAAGAGGACAAACTTTGCAATCTGAGAGATTACCTTTCGGCACTATTTTGTCGAGATCAATGAAATTGCAAACTGCATTAGTCAAAACTACCTCTGGTAGCTTGTAGGGTTGACCTCCCAAAGTAACAATGACACTATGAAACCAGGACTCATAAACAACATGACGTTTCCACATATAAGGTTGTCCTAAAAGAACATCACAAACTTTGTGTGGGGCAACATCACACAGTACCTCATCTTTGAAGGGCTTAATGTCGTAGGACAGACAACACTACTAGCTGACGTGAAGGTCTCGTCCTTGGCTCAACCAACCATGTATGGTTGGGGGTGTGACATTGTCAACAGCTTCAACCTCTTGATCACCTCGACTGAGATCATGTTCTTCTGGCTCCTATTGTAAATAATGAAATGTAGTGGGGTGCCCTTCACTCACATCTATGAATGGAAATGGGGCTCCCCCTCAAGCTCCTCTAACTCGTCTAGTTGGATCTTTGCGGTTGTGATGGTAGCACTAGGTTCTGCATCGATGATCTGCTTTCATTTATCCTATTTAGAACCAGAGTCCAAGTCAGGGTCCAACTCTTTTCCTTTAAGCTCGACCAACAATGATTGTTTCAAGCGGCATTCATCAGTGTTGTGGCAGGGGCTTTTGTGGAACTCACACCACTTTCCTGTGGCTTGGACTAGTTGTCTCGAGATTGGCTCTCCCTGCTCTATCCATTGTTCTGTGAGTTAGCGCTACCTTTACCATACTTCTATTGTGGCGGATTTCCAGACCTGAACTCCCACTTATTTTGCTACTTAAATTTATGCTCAATTTGGACAGCATATCGAAAAGTGGCTCCTAGTGAGGAGATGTCCATGAAATCCATCTATGCTTGGATGCACTTGTGTAGGCCATTGTGGTACTTCAAAACCAGGTGCCACTCAGAGTCTTTGATACCCAACTTTGAGCGCAAGGTATGGAAAACGTTGGTGTACTCCAGCACCATCTGGTCTCTCTCCTAATGCAGAGTCGTCCATGTCATGTATTGGTTATCAAAGCTTCCAACGAGTTAGAATTCCTCCTTAAGGGCATCAACAAAGGTCGCCCAAGGGGTCTTATCCTGAATGTTATAGACTCGTCTATGTTATGTCTCTCCTAGTAACTCTCCCACCAATATTTGACATGGGGAAGGGCTTTAAGGAGCACAAAGGTGATATTTTCGGTGTCAAAAAAATTTTGAACAGAGTAATAACCTTCTAAAAGATTTAACCATTTCTCCAAAGCATTTGCATCTATCTAGCCTTCAAATAAAGGGATATCAAAGTTAACTTGTACCTTGAAGGGTGTCGCACCTCTGAAATGGTTGCTTGTTGAAGGTGCCTGCCCRTCGTCAGTAGTCGTTGATGGATCTGAGTGAAGTTGTCCATCATCRTGTTCCTTCGTGGCGCAAAGGTTTCCTTGAGCAACATCTTGATAGGATCTCCTGCTCCATCATTTATCTTTTCCCTCGCCATAGGAGGTCGCTTGGGCTAGCGGGAACGATCGTCTCCTAGTGAAACTAGCTCAAGACCCAACTCTTTATACACTGACCTTGTCAGGGACATGCACCAAAAAAACAAGGAGCAAATTGCTTCGATACCACCGATCTGGATTGTATAGGGAACGAAATGAAACACACACAGGAATATAGCAAAGAGCATAGTAATACAGTGAAAACCCAACTTCTATTAATGAATAAAATAGCGGAATAATGTAGAACACAAACTGGTTAG
>JASDQU011100222.1:0-13257 GCA_032191745.1 Picea mariana | reverse complement strand
GGGACATGCACCAAAAAAACAAGGAGCAAATTGCTTCGATACCACCGATCTGGATTGTATAGGGAACGAAATGAAACACACACAGGAATATAGCAAAGAGCATAGTAATACAGTGAAAACCCAACTTCTATTAATGAATAAAATAGCGGAATAATGTAGAACACAAACTGGTTAGTGACAAGGTATAAATATGATTCTCAATTATTGATGTCACATTACACTCTTTCACTTAGTTTGTCAACCCGGGGTTCAATTTGTACTTATGAGACAGTCGGTGCAGTATACACAGAAAGAGGGATTTTACCATGCTATGCAAATTAACCAAAAGAAATCAAATCGCACATAAAAGGAAAGCATAAGAGATGGAGTCACAATGTTTTCAACCCCCAGCCCAGCCGGTGGTACCTCTTGGAGTAAAATCTCTGAAATCTCATAATCTTACTTCCTAGTATGTTCACCTAGTGGGATTATAAGCAAAGTGATTCCATAGCACACATGATTAAAGCAAGAGAAACTATCTAACCTACTTTAACACACTGAAAAATAAAGTTGATTAAGATACTAAATCTAAACTAGCAGACCATCTACTTCCCAAAACCCGATTTAATCAATAATACTTCCAAGTGTTGCTACAGGTGAGAATGCATATCCAATTATGACATTTGATTTAATATAGTTCAAGAGTGATTAGGAACTCAGGTCTGTAAAAATCCAAATCCTAACACACTTGATTCGTCATTCAGTAGCATGTTACAGGTGGCCATTATGTAGCACATCCTACAGGTAGCCATTATGTAGCACATCCTACAGGTGGCCATTTTGCAGCATACTCCTTAAGACAGAATTTAATAAATGGGAATTTTATCCAACCAGAAATAAAATTAACAACTATTATATGCAGAAAATAATACAGCACAGAGCCGTACCTGCGAATGGGCCCTAGCTCAGAGGTAGGCCAGTGCTCACAGCTATTAAATCAACAGAACAAGATCACATGTATATTTCCGCACATAAACAACAATCTTCCATTAAAAGCCAGAGATTAACAGAGTTTGATAACAGAGCTATCAGCTCTCACACAATCTATCAATACCAATACATCGTCTCATAGACGCTAGCACACATATATATACAATAAAGGGGAACCTAGTCGCTCCAAATATGGAGCGACAGGCTCCTAATATTCTGCAAATTAAGTTAAAACAACTTAAGATCCTCTATCCATTGATTTGCTCAGTTGTACAGTGTTATGCATTGGCCAATAAGGTGTCCATTCCCCTCCTAATTCCACGGGTTCTTTATGATCTATGGTTAAATATGTTGAACTATTGTATGCAAATGTGCCCACGCTCTATCGCTGGAAACCTCACGTGCTTTAATACTGAGTGAGCCCACGAGTATGTGCTTGAGGGTAATTTATGCTATAATTTCCTTTTTCATATTTCTTAAAATACCCCTTTGCTCTTGTAATCTTTCATATGACTTAGGGTGAAATGTTTGCATCTTTTGTAGACATGGTCAGCTTGACTTGTTATAAATCACACATATATATATAATAATAATTCAAAATAACTTTAAAAACACACACTTAATCTTAACTATAAAAGGAAATCAAGATAATTAAATGGCAATTATTTAATACCTTAGGAAAGGTGGAATAATGTAAGAAATGAGTCCCTAGCAAGTGAAAGGAGGGAAAAATGTATATATAACATGGACAATAGGAGGACAAAAAGATATCAAAATGGGGGTGCATCAGTTAGAATGGTGGTAGTTTATCTCTAAAGAGAGAGAGAGATGTCAGCTATGCTCATTTGCAAAAAGATAATACAAGAGGCCGAAAGAATGGCCTTTTAAGTTTTAACATAAAGCAAGAACCCTAAAAGTCCAAAAACCTAACCCTAGGAGACGAAGCGCGAAAAGGTGTTTTTGGGCCCCGAGGTGGTTTGTTTCCACATCAACTTCTTAAGAGCGCAACTTTCGCATACAATCTTTGTTTGGCGTGCATAGTAGATCGTTGGAAAGCTCTAGCTAAAGACTGCAATATTGCAACATGGCCTAGGTGTGCCAAAAACAAACCCAGGCCCTTTAATTTCCCAGAAAACAACATTTAGGACCTTAAAACRGCCCTAGAAGTTTAGGACAAAGGAAATCCTAAGAAATCAAAACAAAACTGTCAAGATGGAGAAGCGTGTTGAGTCAGTGGAGGAGGTGGGTGGCCACCGATATCCACCTGGATTAGCTTGGTCGATGGTTCCTTGTTTGGGTCCACCRTCATCTCGTCCCACGCGATGATGTATCCCACCAACATCYTAAGGGTTGCAAAAGAAATAATTTTTATTGGGTAGAGATAGACACRTATCTCCATGCACTGCTTTAAACTTTGTCCTAAATATGACAAATGATGATTCAAACAGCCAAATAATGCCCAGTGATCGATGTATACATCCAAAGGCCTATGAATGAAGTCCTTGAAAATAGTTATGATTGTCTTTCAAAAGCATGTTGGGGCATTCATGGGACTAAAAGGCATCCTTCTATATGCATATGCACCCCCACTCGGTCACAAATGTAGTCAGTGGTTGTCCTTTTTTCTAATGGACACCTAGTTGTACCCTGAATAATTTTCCAGGAAGGAGTAAATTCCCAATCCAGCTACTGCTTCAAGAACCTCGTCTGTGAATGTAGCCGGAAATGGGTCTGTAACAGCCACCCAATTTATCTTCTGGAAGTCCACACAGATGAGAAGCTTCCCATTCCTTTTTGTTGAAATTAGTGCAGTTGCAAGAGCCATTCTCTGAAGGATAGAAAAGACCCTAGCTGTGGACTAGGGCCCCCAGCACACTCCTAGGGTTTCTTGGTATGAGACCAAGCAGTGAGAGCCATGGCAAAAGACCCTAGTGAGGGCCCCCAGTATATGACTAGGGTTCTTGGTCTTGGACCAAGCAGTAAGTCCCTAGATGTGTCTAGGCCCCCTGGATGTGTTCAAAGAAATCCTTGCTTGGTGCTTGGATTGATCCTTGGATATGTTCCTTGGTGGTTGATATAAGTCCCTAGATGTGTCTASGGCCCCTGGATGTGTTCCAGGGAATCCTTGCCCGGTGCTTAGATTGATCCTTGGATGTGTTCCTTGGTGGTTGATGAAATAAGTCCCTAGATGTGTCTAGGGACCCTGGATGTGTTCCAGATAATCCTTGCCCGGTGCTTGGATTGATCCTTGGATATGTTCCTTGGTGGTTGATATAAGTCCCTAGATGTGTCTAGGGCCCCTGGATATGTTCCAGGGAACCCTTGCTTAATACATGGGTTGATCCTTGGTCTTGTACCTTGGTGGATAAGACCCTAGATGTGTTCTAGGGCCCCTAGATGTGTTCTGGGGCAACCTGGTCCTTGACAAGGTAGATCTTGGTGAAATACCAAGATGTGTTGATGTGTGATCTTCTTCCTCTCTCCCGGGATGGTCCATGAGACCTAGGAGTGCCTATGAAGATGGACATGACCACATTGTTGATGTACCCTCTTATGCAGTGATGATAAAGTTTATAGGTCATTATGAGACTCATGTGGACATGTCTTGCCATTATGGACCCCCCTTGACTTTGTCTTAACAGGTACCCCCTTGTTGTTTTGCTTTCCCCCTTGTTTTATGTGATTAGAGATTTGCTTTATGTGATTGGGGTTTTATTTCATGTGATTAGGGTTTTATATGTGATTAGGGTTTTTATAATTAATATTAATGTTAATTGACATTTTAATTAATATTTATATTAATTAAATGTCAATATTTAATTATAATTTTAATTACCCTAACCCCTCTCCCTAACTATAAATAGAACCCTACCCTCTGGCATTTCAATATACACTCATACTTTCACTCCTCTCTCTCTTTGTTGCGACTACCTCAATGATTTGCTTCCTGTGTTGATGCGGCCTCTCCTATTGGTGTTTTAGTTTCAAATCTGAGTTGTTTGGTGTTGGTGTTGGCTGGGAATTCCTTCTTGATAAGTTTGTTGGTGCATGAGATGTTGAAGTGCCTCCCTTGGGCAAGTCGGATCTGTCCATCTATGCAGAGGTTGCTTCCTTTAGCTACCGGACATGTCAACAATGTTTGAGGAGCCTCCTTGTGGGTGCTAGAACTGCCCTTTAGGGCCACGGACCTGAGTACAGATGTTGCGGCCTCTTTTGTGGGCAATGGCTTGGCTGTGTGAAGGTCGCGGCCTATCCTCCTAGCTATCGTATGTTTAGCTGAGGTCCCTGTGGGGTTTATACTTGTTGTCCAGACCTTTTTCTGTGTGGAGGGTTTTGGACTGTTGTTTCTACTTGTTGTCCAGTTCATACATGTGCCCTATTTTGTTTATGTGGAAGGTTCTATCTGCTGTGGGGATTGCTTTATCTACTTGGAGGTCCTGATGTTTGTTCTTGTAGTCTACAGCATCTTTTGAGGATTTATATCATTGGAAAAATTGTCCCACAGTCCACATTGACAGAGATCAAACCCTAGAGGTTTGATCCATGAACCTAAACTAATGTCTGAGCATATTTCTGAGGTATACATCCACACATGTGACAGGTACTTCTTTCGTTGATCAAGAGGTGAGTTTGAGTTTTGTTTTTACACTCAGAAATTTTTTATTATCTTCAGGATTTAATTTAGATCTGTTTCTTACATGTGTTGATCTAGTAATCAAAAATTTTAAAAGCTTTTTGTTTTACAATTTTTCCCTAATTCTAACATGGAATCAAAGCTTAGGGCGTGAAAAGAGCTCAAGAGTTGCAAACTTGAGCCTGCGTAGATCCACTTCTTAGGGTTTGCAGATCAACAGTCATTGAAACACAATCACAAGTTGCTCTGTTCTCCTTGACTTTCTGACTATTTTGGAGCAAAGAGAGAGTACTTGTATGATGACCCTTTTAAGAGCACCTAGTTTCAAATTTTAAATTTTGCTTTCTGAAGGTGAACATTTTTTAAATTTTTCTTAGGAAAAGCTGATCTAATTCTTGATACCTACAATGACCAAACCACTTATGTATCCCATCATCTGCACAGAAACCCCAAGAGGGCAACCTTAGTGCTTACATCAAATTATAGTGCCCGTGATCTTTTGCTACTGCTAGGCATTCTGTACCAACCCCGCTTAGGAAAAGGCTATAAATATTGCAAGATCCATGAAAGCAGGCGCAGCAGACATTGCCAACATGGACGGGTCAAAGCTTCAATGGCTTTGCATTTGCAACTTACTGATCAATCTATGTTTCTGGCAATCCCTAGCAATTGAGTATAACACCAAAGCAGGGCCAATGGAAGGAAAGCTAAATGTTCATTTAGTTCCTCACACGCATGACAATGTGGGATGGCTCAAGACAGTCGATCAATACTATGTTGGCTCTAACAGTTCTATACAGGTGGCAGCAGTAGAATACATCCTGGATTCATTTATCAGTGCTTTGCAAGAAGACCCAAACCGCAAGTTTATTTACGTTGAAATCGCTTTTTTCAAAAGGTGGTGGAGGCAACAAAGCAAAGAAAAAAGGGAAATTGTTAGAAAGCTTGTTGAATCTGGCCAACTTGAATTTATAAATGGGGGATGGTGCATGCATGATGAAGCATCTACTTATTATGTGGACATGATAGATCAAACAACCCTTGGGCACCGATTTATCAAGAAAGAGTTTGGCAAAGCTCCTCGCATTGGGTGGCAAATTGATCCCTTCGGACATTCTGTCATTCAAGGTTATCTTCTAAGTGCAGAGCTTTGCTAATCTTTCCCTTTGTATGACATCGTTCTTCTTATCCTTTTCTTCACTCTTGCAAGATGAGAGTATATATCAATATAGAGTTTGTTACGGATCAATCTCCCTTCACCTTGTCACTACAATTTTCATACACATATAGAAGACAAGCAAGTAAGCACACAATGTAACCTACTCTGAGTCTGGGGTTAATTGGCAATTATTCTTTATACTAGGAACTTCAAGTGAGTGGATGAAGCATGCCCATCATTAAATCTATCATGCGGCAAAATTCACACATGGTTCCACTTGATGTTCACTCATTATACATGTGACAAAAGTCACAAATTGCCCTGGCTCACTGATATGTGGCTCAACACCCTAGCATAATCATTGTTATCCTTGCTTATAAAATAAAGTAAAGTGAGAAGATTCAAGAAGAAAAGATGGGCTTTGTGGCATATGGTTACCCCAGTACTATTTGGACTGTTTGAAGTAAAGGGGATAGTGAAAGACTATCTTATTTATTCTCTTGTACACGTGTGGGATGCAAGTTTGGGTGCCAAAGTAAACTTGTTTGGATTTTTGGTGGAGTGACCAATGCTAGTTGGGAGAGATTTCTTGTTAGGAAAATCTGGAGGCTAGGGTTCTTTATTTTTGGTGGATCCTTGGTTTTCTGTTGCAGATTACTTGAGATCGTGTTCAAGTTTCCTCTATCAAATCCATTGGCACTCAAAGAGGGATCCTCAGTATTTTTCAAGCTGGACGTACATGGGCATACTTACATTACATTGCAAATACCCATACAGATTTTATCCTACTTGGGCTCTCTCATGACAACTTCAACAGAACTTGCTACGAGATTTTATTGGTTACATTACAGATATTTGTTGCCTTCAAAGACCCAATTTGATCAGTTTGATAATTAGTAAGTAACTCTGATCAGGAACCAAACCCCTATAAAAGGGGTCAATCATAGACAACAAACTAGTATGACAGTTACGTGAACTAACAGATACTGCATACACAAAAGATGCCCCAGATATCTACAGCTGGTAGCAAGCTGCAAAGTACAAGTGTGTCTTCAGCCCTAGCAAGTTCAAGCTTTTCATATTAAACTTGGTACCGGCACCAAGTATATCTTGAAGAGATACGACACCAATCAAAGGATCTTGTAGGTTCAGAGGGAGCCAATTTGCACATGCAGAGAGGCAGACATATCATGAGACTCAGAGGGAGCAGTCCATGTATGTGAGTTAGGCCATGACATGTAGCAGATGGCAGTATTGAGATTAGATTTGTGACTCGTGACTTCTCTCAGAAAGAAGGAATTGACTATGACGAGATCCTTGCTCCTATTGCCAAATTACTTCCATCAGGATCATTATCTCTNGGGGGGGGGGTTGGAAACTTCAATAGATAAATGTTAAGACTGATTTTCTTAACGGTGAAGTTGAGCAAGAGGTTATATCAAACAGCCTAAGGGGTTCTTAATCCATGGGAAAGAATCCCATGGATTGAAGCAAGCTTTGAGAGCTTGGTATGGAAGAATTGACAGTTTCTCTACAGAGTCTTGGGTTCACCAAGAGTATTGCAGATCCCAATCTTTACATAAAGATTGTACAGAATCATCTTGTTATCTTAGGATGATATGTTCCTTACTGGAGAGGAAAATTTGATAGCTCAGACTAAGAGGGAGCTTTCAACAGAATTTGAAATGAAATACTTTGGTCTTTTGAATTATTTTTTGAGCTTAGAGGTGTGACAGAAACCAAGTGAGATCCTTCTCTCACAAGAGCAAGTATGCAATTGATATGCTCCGCAGACTTGGCATGTTGGACTGTAAGTCCATATCCACACCAATGATTTCTAACCTGAAGAAGTTATAGGTTCAGATCCGGAAGACCTCACCATATATCGGTAGATCATTGGGTCCTTGATGTATCTTGTACATACCAGACCAGATATTTATCATGCAGTGAATGCACTCAACCAGTTCATGTGTGAACCGAAGCATATTCATATGATTTTTGTTAAACATATTCTGAGATATGTTCGGGGGACTATAGCCTATGGGCTTAGATACACTTCCAGTGGAGGTGTAATGCTTCATGGATATACAGATTCAGATTGGACGGGCAGTACAGTGGCCCGGAAGAGTACTTCCAGATATTGTTTCAGTTTGGGTTTAGCTATGATCTCCTGGTCCAGCAGGAAAAAGGGCTTCATAGCCCAGAGCACTGTAGAAGCAAAATACATTGTTGCAAGTGCTGCTAGCAGAGAAGCAGTGTGGCTCAGAAAGCTACTTTCAGAGTTGTTTAGTGTTGAGCTAGAACCCACAGTCATCCACTATGATAACCAAAGCTGTATAAAGCTCTCCAAGAATCCGGTGTTTCATCGAAACACATTGAGTTGAAAAATCACTATGTTCGAGACATAGTGCAGAAGAACATTCTCAGTATTCAGTGTGTTCCAACGGTGGGACAAACAACAAATATTTTTTTTTTACCAAGCCTCTGTCGTTGACAAAGTTTATGTACTTTCAAGACAAGCTTGGTGTTATTGAGAGGGAGTGTTGAAATTAGTGCAGCTGCAAGAGCCATTCTCTGGAGGATGGAAAAGACCCTAGTTGTGGACTAGGGCCCCCAGCACACTCCTAGGGTTTCTTGGTATGAGACCAAGCAGTGAGAGCCATGGAAAAAGACCCTAGTGATGGCCCCCAGTATATGACTAGGGTTCTTGGTCTTGGACCAAGCAGTAAGTCCCTAGATGTGTCTAGGGCCCCTGGATGTGTTCCAGGGGATCCTTGCCCAGTGCTTGGATTGATCCTTGGATATGTTCCTTGGTGGTTGAAATAAGTCCCTAGATGTGTCTACGGCCCCTGGATGTGTTCCAGGGAATCCTTGCCCGGTGCTTGGATTGATCCTTGGATGTGTTCCTTGGTGGTTGATGAAATAAGTCCCTAGATGTGTCTAGGGCCCCTGGATGTGTTCCAGGGAATCCTTGCTCGGTGCTTGGATTAATCCTTGGATATGTTCCTTGGTGGTTGATATAAGTCCCCAGATGTGTCTAGGGCCCCTGGATGTGTTCCAAGGAACCCTTGTTTAATACATGGGTTGATCCTTGGTCTTGTACCTTGGTGGATAAGACCCTAGATGTGTTCTAGGGCCCCCAGATGTCTTCTAGGGCAACTTGGTCCGTGACAAGGTAAATCTTGGTGAAATACCAAGATGTGGTGATGTGTGATCCTCTTCCTCTCTCCCGGGATGGTCCATGAGACCGAGGAGTGCCTATGAAGATGGACATGACCACATTGTCGATGTACCCTCTTATGCAGTGATGATAAAGTTTATAGGTCATTATGAGACTCATGTGGACATGTCTTGCCATTATGGAACCCCCTTGACTTTGTCTTAACAGGTACCCCCTTGTTTTGCTTTCCCCCTCGTTTTATGTGATTAGAGATTTGCTTTATGTGATTGGGGTTTTATATGTGATTAGGGTTTTTATAAGTAATATTAATATTAATTGACATTTTAATTAAATCTCAATATTTAATTATATTTTTAATTACCCCAACCCCTCTCCCTAACTATAAATAGAACCCTACCCTCTAGCATTTCAATATACACTCATACTTTCACTCCTCTCTCTCCTTGCTGCGGCTACCTCGGTGATTTGCTTCTTGTGTTGATGCGGCCTCTCCTATTGGTGTTTCAGTTTCAGATCTGAGTTGTTTGGTCTTGGTGTTGGCTGGGAATTCCTTCTTGATAAGTTTGCTGGTGCATGAGATGCTGAAGTGCCTCCCTTGAGCAAGCCGGATCTGTCCATCTGTGCAGAGGTTGCTTCCTTTAGCTACCAGACCTGTCAACAGTGTTTGAGGAGCCTCCTTGTGGGTGCCAGAACTGCCCTTTAGGGCCACGGACCTGAGCACACGTGCCGCGGCCTCTTTTGTGGGCTATCTCTTTGCTGTGTGAAGGCTGCGGCCTATCCTCCTAGCTGCCGCATGTTTAGCTGAGGTCCCTGTGGGGTTTATACTTGCTGTCCAGACCTTGAGGGTTTTGGACTGCTGTTTCTACTTGCTGTCCAGTTCATACCTGTGCCCTATTTTGTTTCTGTGGAGGGTTCTATCTACTGTGGGGATTGCTTTATCTACTTGGAGGTCCTGCTGTTTGTTCTTGCTGTCTACAGCATCTTTTGAGGGTTTATATCATTGGCAAAACTGTCCCACAGTCCACATTGGCAGAGATCAAACCCTAGAGGTTTGATCCATGAACCTAAACTAATGTCTGAGCATATTTCTGAGGTATACATCCACACATGTGACAAGTACTTCTTTCATTGATCAAGAGGTAAGTTTGAGTTTTGTTTTTACACTCAGAAATTTTTTATTATCTTCAAGATTTAATTTAGATCTGTTTCTTACATGTGCTGATCTAGTAATCAGAAATTTTAAAAGCTTTTTGTTTTACAATTTTTCCCTAATTCTAACACTTTTCTTGGCAATTACTATCAGTGACACCTATTTCATTTCTGTAATCGATGTATCACACCAGCATCAAGAAATTTCTTCATGTCCTCTTCCACTTTGTCTTATACTTTGGATTCATCTTATGCAGCCACTGTCTTACCGATCTGGCATTTCGCTGCAACTCAACTCTCAATTCACAATATTCCTTGGAATTTCTTTCAGAACACAAGAAGAATAGGCAAAAACCTCTGCAAATTCCTTACAAATAAATATTGCCTCAACTAAAGTCCTATCGTCACAAAAATCACCAATTGCAAAATACATTGGTTCTTCCTCATCTCAGCAATGCTTGTCTTCTTTGTCCTGTCCTCTGCTCCACATAGCTTCCCTTCGTCTGTGGGCTGCTTATCTACCTTTCTACTTCCATATTGCTCTTTAGCATAATTTTTTAGGACAGAGTCTTCTCTCTCGCTAATATGTGAAAGACCATCTTCACATTATCTTTCTCTATACGTTGCTCAGCAAATGTCTGCATCTTCTGTAACACCTCACTCGGAATGGGATTGTCCTTTGTGTCCCTTCTGTCCAGCTCTGGCTTGAACCACTAGCAAAATTCTGTTCAATTTCTTACTTGTCTCTTCCTCTCCTGATTGCAAAACCAGATGTATGCAAATCCATCGATTAGTCCAGCCAAGTCATGGACAGCTGCTTCAGTTAGACATGCCACTACCAGCCAACTACCGCAACTGTCATAAAGACCAATCATCATTCTCTTAACTGTTACAGTGTTTAGACTGTGCAAGGTCAATTCATACAATGGTTCCAAGGACAAGTGTACACTTAGACCAATTCAACTTGATCACCATGACCAATACACATACCAACCTGGTCTGAAACATTATAAGAAGTATATCACAGAAGTGATAGGAGAATATGACTTGATTACTACACTGATCCACCTTGGGTGTTGTCAAATATGCCACATGGATAAGTGAAATATTACATAGTAATTTGCAATTAAGAATTAAAAGCCTGCTGACCACTGGAAAAAAAAACACTTCGTCTTGTGTATTTATCGATATTTGCTACTGATAGCAATCCCAAAAGCCTTGGGGTGTGCTAAACAGATCTGAGTTTTATCAAACTAGACAACAAAGGACCAGTTTTCCAAATGCCTGCTCGTCCTTGGAAGGTATGGAATCCCGCACAAAAGCATGTGCTTGCACATATAACTTGTGAGAATATAACAAAGCAATAACACCAATTACCTTCAACCTGTGATCTTTTACACCTGAACAATCAATTCAATTATATATTCCTTTTTTTGTTTTGAAAGCGATGCTTCCTACAAGCTATATTGGAAGAATTACCTATGGCCCCACTGCTGTTGGGCGAACCAGCCAACAAACAGTGAACCACAACTGAGCCTGCTTTCGCATGTAAATGGCCCATGCAGGGCAACATGGTACACATGCCTCATGGGGATCAGAACCCTGGTGGGTGACCTCAAAAGGCAACACCCTTGCCATTGAACCACAAACCCATGGCCACTGAACTACAAACCCATCGGCAATTATATATTTCTTGGAATGACCCATACTATTAAAAGAAAATTTTACATGTTACGCAACATATATGGGAGGCACTAAAATGCTGTTCTGCAAACTATCAGCGTAATCATGCCTGTGATCGGCCTTAACAACTGATCCACTTTATGTTATGCTGCAATGAATCATTCTCTTGATGGAACTGTGATATTTAACATAAATGGGTGACTCTAAAACGCTCCTCCAACACACCATAGGCATTAGAATACCTCTGATGTCAAAAAATTATAGAGTCCCCACACAGAGCCCAAAACAAAATTATATTCATGAGCAGATACCATGGTCCAGTAGCATTGGTTAAATCATATTTAATTCCCTCAAATTTTAGCCCTCGCCAACTCTCGTTGACATCTGGGTTCTGGTCACCAATTCAGGTCCTGTGGATTCCCATCGCAGAATACTACACACAACCCCAATGCTAGGGCTAAACGCACCAAGATGGTTTTCACCAAGTAGCCAGGGACCTTGGCTAATCGTGGTTCCCATCCAACCATGATCCATTTAAACCAGGTTAGCATCTTGGGCTGTTGCACAGATTCTAAACCCTGTTATACTACCACGGTTGGTCTAACCCTGGTTAGCATCTGGACACAGGTTTCCAGCCTGACTTTTCAATTGGGTCCCTCTCTATACTACCATGGTTGGTCTGACCCTGACGAGCATCTCAACAATGGTTTCCAACCTGATTTTTCATTTGAGTACCCCTTCTAGACTAGCATGGTTAGTCCAACCCTGTTTATCATCTGGGGACTGGTTCTCGGCCTGATTTCCATTTGGGTACCCCAATTAAGGCCCACATTACATCGCTTCTTATCAGATTGATATACTGAAGATGTTTTCATGATGGATCTGACTTGGATGAGCGGTTTAAACCATACACCGAGAAAAAAAAAAACGAAAAAAAAAATTGTGAAATTCAATCATTGTTAAAGCCCAAGTCATGCAAATGAAGGTTTAAGATTTATCGAGAGGACTATGTGTGGATCTTACCTGTGAAATGCAGGGATGAAATCTGATGTGGGTCGTCCTGGATGCTATGGCTTTTGCTGCAGTGCTTCTCAGTTCACACAGCTTATTATTCTGATTTCCTGCTATCCGTGTCGAAAGGCAAGGCAGTGGCTATGGTTTTTCATTATTTCTTGCTTTGTCCATCGCAAATATATTTTATCGTCGCCTCTATTTTTTTTCTGTTTGGCGCAAATACCGATATGCTTGGAACGAGGCTCTTATGGGCCAGACAGCTACTATTTCGCATGGAATAATTCTTACGAGACATGATTAATTTTGCAAAGTCGTCTGCGCTTTCATAACATCAACATGTTGTAAGATGCGGATTCAGAAATTTGTTTTTACTTTGACACAAATACCGACATGCATAGAATGAGGTTCTAATGGGCCACGAAACAACATGGAATGTGGCTCCTTAAGGGCAACCATAGAGAGATATAG